>JADLZL010002415.1:0-243866 GCA_015844335.1 Chrysopogon serrulatus | reverse complement strand
ATAACTTAAGTCAACTTGTGAACTATGAAATACAATTTATGTACAAAAGTTATTAAATATAAAGAGATGACTCAACTTATAATTTATATCAAAACTTGCAAACATAAAAAGTTATTGAATACAAATGATCTAATTAACCAATAATTTATACCTAAACTTGAAACATAGAAGCAGAAACTATGAAACATAACTTATGCATAATATGTTATGTTGTAAAAGTTATGCTAATAAGTTATGCATAAAAGTTATATGTGTAAGTTAGTAACTTTGTAAAAAAGAAAAGTTATGGAAAAATATTTGCAAAAAAAAAAGAAAGTTGTTGTCAAAGTTGTGCTAATAAGTTATGCATAAAAAGTTACGTATATAAATTAGTAACTTTCTGAAAAAAAAAGGTTGCAGAAAAATATTTGCAAAAAAAAAAGTTGTTGTCAAAGTTGTGCTAATAATACATAAAAAGTTACGTATATAAATTAGTAACTTTCTGGAAAAAAAAAAGTTACGAAAAAATTTTTGCTAAAAAAAAAAAAATTATGGGAGTACTCAATGGTTTGCTGGATTTGAATCCAGTGAACGTTCGCCAAAATGAAATTGCAAGCAGAGACGCTCCTGACAAGTTACAGGTTTCTGAATGCCCCCTTATATACATACACAACAGCAGAATACGATTTCTCATGAAGAATACGCTTTCCTTCTCGCGACGCCTTCTCAGTGGTTAACCCAGTCCGGCCCAAAGATTCGCAGGCTCTTGGTCCTGGCCGGGCTGGCCTGCTTTCGCTGTTGTCCGTCCATCCGATGCCATCGCTGTTGCCGGATCGCGTACAGACGCAGCGCTGACAATGATCCGCCTGATGAGCGAAGCGAAGCCTAATTTTTTTAGACAAAAAAATACTGCAGTTTTCTACAGTGGTGACACAGCTACATGCCGGAGCTAACGAACCATCAAATTCAATTCTTCCCCTCATTAGTAATTTGATGTGTACGAAGACCACTGAGATAATGTATATACACATACTTATATACTACAATAAATTATCATCTGCAGATATATATGCTGACAAACACACAAGTTAGGCCTCGACAATTAGTTGAAAAGGGCACTAACTTCGCACAAAAAGAAAAAGAAAAGGGCACTGATAACAAGTATATATGTATGATGAGGAGAAAGTTACAAAGGAATGGTACGAAAAGTTCATGATTAGGTTCCTGAATTGTACCACGTTTGGTGACGACATGGATAAACATTTCTAGTCGAGAGTAGTGCCTCCATTGTTGTGTTAGCTGCCGTACGGCTTGCTTATTGTCATTATCCTGCAGTTTCCTAATTCGATTCAGACTCCCTCTAATTAATCGCGTGCCCTTAAGCTCACTTTGACACTTTGTGCATACTTAATGTGCAAAAGTGCAAAAGAGTCCTTGAAAGGTTTCATCAGCATATATACAGGTTCTTTTCTTTTGTCCTTTCTCTTGCCCTATCTGATCTGATCTGATCAAAAGTAAGAGTTTAGTAAGATGTGCCGCGAGCACACAACTATAGCTCAAGTTCTTAACTCAAACTGGCATGCTTGAGCATCTCAGGGCCAATAGTTTCAGAGGTTTTTGTCCCATCCTGACTGCTAGGATAAGGATAACAAACTCGGCAGCTGACGTTGGAGTGTTCGGCTTGTCAACATCTCAAAGCTCCATGTTGCTGCTCTTGTTTAATTTTCTTGCGCCCAAACGATGATACCAGAATATTAATATGCTGTATGTAGTATATGGATTAGTACAAAGTAATCCATATACTACGGATTAGGTTTCTGAAAATTGCATTAGGCTTCTGAAAATTGCATTAAAATATAAAATAGCATTGTATGAGGTGTTCATGCTCAATGAATCACTTTTGAAAAACTACGGATTAGCACATAGCATGTACTCCATCCGTTTTGGAAAACAATGCAATATGACTTCTGAAGTTTGCACTAAAATATAAACTAGCATTGCATGTCGTGTCCAAAATTTGTTAAAACTAAAAATCATTATTTGTAATTAGGTTTAAACTTATTATGAATGGTATTATAAAGTAATATAAGATCGCAATAATGTTATGAAAATACCTTTATTTGCGTGCGGTAGCTAGAATAAAACCCACCCATCGTCAAGGTTGGACGCTTTAGTTTGCTCTCCCTTGATTCTTCAGAAAAAATGGCAAACGGTGATTGGACATGTGCATGTGGTTTCAGTTACTCCGCAGCTCGATTAGCGATCGTTTTCTCTTGGTGTCGCTCAGCCAACAATGAGATCACGCAGAAGCAGCACGATTGCACGAAGCATTGACTAGAAGCCAAAACTTGATAAGCATGAAAATGAAACCCCAATCAAAGGCGGTAATTCAGACATATTTAACAGCCGACGAGAGCGATCCCCTATCTACCAAAAAGAGCACATTATTTAGTTCCCCGACGCGTATGTCATCTCCTACAAGTGCACTTTAATTAATCCTACAATCTAGCCTATAAGCGTAAGTGTGTGCAAATTGCGAAGCTCTCCTCCTCTTGTTTGTTTATATATATAAACATATAGTTGCAGCAGCGCTCGATCATCATAATCAGCTGCGGCTAGTCAATAGTGATAGCTAGTAGTACAATAATCACATTCTGAGGTGCAATGTGTATGAGCAGCTTGCGGCTTTGGAGGGCGATGGTGAAGGTGCACTCCGCCGCGTCGTCGTCGTCGCAGAGGGGCGGACGACAACCCGTGGCCGTGGCTCCACCACCTGATGATCAGCCAGCGGCGGCACGGCCACGGCCACGGCGGGTGCACGGGAGCGATGAGCCGCAGCCGCCGCCGCCGCCGGAGGTGTTCACTATTTGGATGAAGTCGCTGGTTCTCAACGGCAGCGGCTGCACCGTCTACGACTCCGCCGGGAGCATCGTCTACCGCGTCGACAACTACGGGACCCGACGCTCCGCCGACGTCTGCCTCATGGACGTCGCCGGCAACGTCGTCCTACAGATCCTCAAGAAGAAGGTGACCAATAAAACTTACTTTAAAAAAGCTCCGATCCATAGAATGTAAATCTAGTAGCAAACCTTACCAAGTTACCGTGACACGCGAGCTTTTTTGATTGTTTATTTGGTTGTTGATCGGGCGGTGCGCGCCGGCAGAAGCTCGGGTTCGGGAGGAGGTGGGAGGGATACAGGTGGGCCGACCAGGAGCAGAAGCAGGAGAGGCGGCAGCGGCCGTGGTTGAAGGTAGTCAGGGCGTGGGCGTGGCGCGGGCCGTCGTGCTGCACCTGCGACTGCGAGCTCGGCCTCGGCCTCGGCGGGAGCGGCGAGTCGACGACGACGACGGCGACGACCGTGCGCTACAGGATGGACGACGGGAGGATCGCGCCAGCGCGCGGAGCCAGGATCGTGGACGGCGCCACAGGGCTCGCCGTGGCCGAGGTGAAGCGGAAGACGACGGCCGAGGGCGTGGCGCTCGGCGCCGACGTGCTCACCCTGGCGGTGGAGCCCGGCGTGGACCGGTCTGTCATCATGGGGCTCGTGCTCGTGCACGGCCTCATCAACCGCACCATGTGATGCGAGAAACCGATGAGCACATGATGATTAGCCACTTGGTTTGGTAGTAATTAGTGAGAGTGATTATGTATAATTGGAGGCAATCGTGTTCTTCACTTCTCTTTTTTTTTGGCGCTTGTTTTTGGCAGTACTGCATTTATCCTGTACAAATGGATGCAGATGAATAGATGATCAAAGTAGCTTGCAACGGCCACAATGCCTGAAACCTTCTCTGCAGAGAAGGTTTCAGCCGATTGCTGATTGCTGCCTTTGGGGTTTGAGACTTTGAGTCCTTAGGAGGCTTGTATGTATCAGCCGATTGCTGCCATTGGGGTTTGAGACTTTGAGTCCTTCAAGGACCGCTGACAACATGCGACGGGCTACGCTATTAACTACTCCCTCCGTCCCAAAATAGATGTCATTCTCGCTTCCCGAAAAGTCAACATTTTCAAAATACCGGCAATTATATATTAAAATATATAAATATTTATGCTAAGTAATTAGTATCATTGGAAAGATCTTTAAGTCTAGTTTTTTAACAAATTTATTTGGAGATGAAAATGTTGCACGTTTTTTACAAATCTAGTCAAAGTTGAGAAAGTTTGGCCGGACGCATCCCATAACGTCATCTAATATGGGACGGAGGGAGTATTGCGCAACCCCACGCCACGCCACACGCCGTCGGAACTCGGACGCTGCCCCGGGGAGCTCTGGCAAGACCCAATGCAACCGTGTCTGTGACGACCTTCTGCTTGCCCTTCACCGCTACCCGCTTCGGTGGCGTCACCACCTCTCCCGTTCTCACCACCAAACCTGCCTGATTCTCAGAAGAGAGGGATAGCGTGGGCTGACTGGGTGATTGGAGTTTCCAAACTAGGCCTTAAGAGTTTGCGTTCTCAAAATGCCACCAGGCAATATTTCCGGCATACCGCGTGAATTACTACAGGCAATTGAGAGAGAATCTGAGATGAACATAGGGAAACCCCCTATTAGCTTATCCTCACTGTCACACACGACTGCTTTCAATGAGCTGAGATTATCTCGGAGCGTGACAGGAAAAAAAAAAAAACTATCAACAGACCATATTTGAAAAGATTATCTCGGAGTGTGACATAAAGACAAATACTATCAACACACAGAATCCGGTCATCCGTTCACAAGACCATTTGAAAACGAAATGTGGAGCAAAGATTTGCGCTCTCGACAGCGCCGGGATCGGCCATCAGACATGCAATCCAAGGAACCCCTTGTGCACGTGCACGTCAAGAGCGCAAAAGGCAAGAGATAAGGAACAGCGACGACATAGCCAGAGGTGCCACCAAAGAACGATATTAACAGTTGAAATTGCATATATGATAGATGATAACCTGTATCCTTGGTAAGATGTTAAATGCATGTAGCTACAAAAACAAACATGTATTGCATGCTAAACAATTCTAACTAATAAATTGGATTAGGCACATACCACATACTGTACACTTGCATAGGCTCTACATCTTATACGATCTAAATAGTGAATTACTTGTAAGAAACGATGGAAAAGGGTGGTTGCGCCAAGGACCTCTGTCGTCTCCAGGCTTCCTGGGATTGGGGACAACAATATGATATGTTCCCTCTTCTTTTTTTCCCCCTTTCCCAGATTGTAATCTGTTGCACTCAAAACTGCAGCAGCCCAAACTGCAAGCCAGACCAGCCGTTCTGTCCAGATGCATGATGCATGAGTGGAGGCAGCAACCAATGTGTATACTATTCCGTTCCACATTTCCACTCCACCTGAACCATCAATTCTCTTGATATGGATGGCTTGCTGATGAGCATAGCTGTTCTGCAACTGCGTCAATTACAAACCCAGTTGCCACCAATCATTGCTGCTTTTACCGGGCCAATTCTCCCCATATATATACAACATATAAGCTACATGAAGTAGCTTAGCGTTGTCTTTTTCCTTGACCCACCTTCTCCATAGAGATCATTCCACTGCACAAGCTCATTCATGTTACCAGAATCTGAGGAAACACTTGCACACACCTACAAGAAAGCCACCAACTATTGTGTGAGCAATGTACCGCCTCAAATGGGTAAATCACAAACACTGTATAAAATTTCATATCCCATATATGTCTCAAATGTAGACAATGAAGCCTTGGAACAGCATTGAGAACAGAGACTACCAACTATTGTGTGAGCAATGTACCGACTCAAATGGGTAAATCACAAACACTAAAATTTCATATCCCATATATGTCTCAAATGTAGACAATGAAGCCTTGGAACAGCATTGAGAACAGAGACTACCAACTATTGTGTGAGCAATGTACCGACTCAAATGGGTAAATCACAAACACTGTATAAAATTTCATATCCCATATATGTCTCAAATGTAGACAATGAAGCCTTGGAACAGCATTGAGAACAGAGACAAGGAGATTGACATACGACACACTACTGTGTGTTTAAGAAAAAAAAATATGCCACAAACCTTTAATGTGGTTAGTTAGGTTATGCATTATGTTCCTTTAAGGAAACTGTCACAATAATTTTCTTTTTAAAAGGAGGTCCATCCCTCCGCATTACTTCAGTAAAAAAAAAAACATAAAAATCATAACATGTAATGCTTATATATCATAATAAAGAATTCCTACTTGACAGAAGAAACACAAACTAGTGCTTCAGAACAAATGAAGACAAAGTTATTACTTATCAGATCATACCTGTTCATGCGCATGTACGAAATCACTTTTTCTTAATGCACGGACATCATTGCTAGTGTGTGTGAGAGGCAACGATCTATTTTCTGCTTCTGCTGAAGCTCTCTCCTGCAGTTGGCCAATACACATGAAACTCAATTGCATTTCATATTAAACATCCATATCAAATATAACCAGTATCAAAATAATTCCATTGATTTTGTTACTACTGCAACTGACAATATTAGAACCCCAAGGACTAGAGACCACAGGGAAAACTCAAGAGGTTAAAACAAACCTTCTTCTCCTTTTCAAGAATCTCTCTAATAGGACAATGAGCAGCAGTAACACACAGATTCTGAAAAAAAAAAAAAAAAATCAGTCAAGAGGTTAACAACTATAAATATTTGATTGTAAAACTGTATCAGAACAAATTCATAGCATCAGTAGTAACATACCTTGAGATCACTACCTGAATACCCTTCTGTCAAGTTAGCTATAACTTCTAGATCAACATCATCTGCCAAATCTTCCTTGGCTAGTATTACACTAAGAATTTTTCTCCTATTTGATGCATCTGGCAAATTCACCATCAACCTGTAGAAATCATTGCCCCATAAGACTGAGGTCAATAAACTATTGACAGACGTTGGCTATAAACAAATTAAAAATCACCTCCTTGGAAGACGCCTAACAACAGCTTCATCAAGATCAAATGGCCTGTTAGTTGCAGCAAGTACTAATACACGTTCTTTCTCCTTTGTTCGCAGACCATCCCAGTTCACCATAAATTCATTTTTCATCTTACGCATGGCTTCATGTTCTCCAGGGTTCTCCCGCCTTCCCAACATGCCATCAACCTAAAAAAGGGGCAGGGCAGGATAAGATGAGAGGGAAAGTAGGCATCAATACGAGATTGACAACAAACTACAGATATGATGTCCTGGTACAGCTGAAATAAACAGAATATGTTGATGGATCACGACACTACGATCACTTACCTCGTCCACAAAAATTACACTTGGAGCGATTTTACTTGCCAGTGAAAACACAGCTTTCACGAACTTTTCTCCTTCACCAAGCCACTGAAAAATAGGTGATTTAGATGCTATAATGCAGATATTCAAACTGCCCAAAAAAAAAGAGGTTTACCCAATTGATAAGTACCTTTGAAGAGATGCTCGACATCGATATGTTTATGAAATTAGCACCAGCCTCAGTTGCCACAGCCTTAGCAAGCATTGTCTTTCCCGTACCAGGTGGGCCAAAAAGTAAAATTCCTTTACATGGCTGGTATAGAATAGAATATAAACAACAGAAGTTAGCTTTCTATCAGTTAAAGGTAGTGTTCCAATGCTGGCCTAGCATTGAAAAACAATAAAACCTTGCCATCATAAGAACATTCCACCATATCCAAAACAGACAATAATCGTTGATAAGTAACATGCTAAAAAAATACACTTGTTATTCGGTTTTCCCCCCAACGAACTTCATACAAGGCAGACTTTTATAGGCCCATCAGATACATAATGGATGTCCTCCAAAAGAACAGGATACTACAATGATGTGTGCCGTGGTCAGATTCACCTCATTTAGCAAGAACTGGAAAGTCTAATTCAATTCAACAAGATGCAAAAATAGAAGTATATGAAATCCATAGAAGCTTCTCAAAGTAGTTGCAGAAGATTATATCTCTAATAGTAGTGAAGCTAAAATTTTGAAATATGAAGGATGCCTGCCTTCATAAGTTGTCCTCGGTTGAAAAGTTCGGGTCTTTGCAAAGGAAGCATCACTAACTCCTTCAGAGTATCTTTGACACTTTCTAAAGCTCCAATGTCCTCAAAGGTAACACCAATTTCATGCGGAGGGATAACATCAGCAAGAAGCCTCTTTTCAAATTCGTTTTCCGTAGCAATATCCTGACATTGTTAGAGAGAACAGTAAGCTCTATGAAAAAAATCCAAAACTACGAAAGATCAACATGGTCAAAGGTAGTTTATGGGCTCAAACTTTCTCACTGAGTGCTATTGTTACAGTCAAAATAGATAGTGAGTTGGATTAATAGGCTTGAGTCATAATATAACCAAGGAAAAAGACTACCTTGAGTGATTTCCTTTTGGAGCTGCTCTTCGAACCGGACTGGATACTTTCCAACATGTCAACTCCATGCTTAAGGCTGCAATGGAAATAGTGGAACAATAAACGTTTCGGTGCAGAAGTAATCTTATAGCTAAATTGGTAAAGCACTAGACTAGATCTGAAACCTTTCACTGGATAAAGCAAACTGCACACCACTCAAAGGGTCTGGATTTGTACAGTTCTTAAGTTGATGGCTCAAAGCAAAACCAATTATTTTATCAATACCTGAAAAATAACAATCAACCCATCAATGACACTGGAAAAATTTGATATCTTACATTAAAATGAATATGAATGGCACTCACAATCATTTGTAAGAATGCGATCCTTGATCAATATTGCCTCAATGCCAGTGCATTCCAAACCAACCCTTGTTAGAAACTGAAAGCAATGGAAAAAAAGGATGGTGATGAAACCAATGAAGTTGTAGTTAAGTCCAGTGCAATTAAAAGACCAAGATGCAACCATAGTCAAGCTAATATGTTACAGCAAAACTTTCAACTGTGCACTTCGAAATAGCAATTTTCTCAATTCAATATCATTGAGTAAAGTCAAATTCCTCTAGTTCTAAATGGAGTTTCTAAAGCTTGCACAAGTACAACACAAATCGAGAAATAAAAATAATTCTAATGGATTCGACTCACAAATCGAAAAATAAAAAATAATTGTATTGCATTTGACTCACGGATCAAGAAAATAAAAAAACCTGTAATGCATTTGACTAATAAATAATATTCAGTCAATAATAAATTACACTTTTGTTTTTAAGTCCTCAAGGTGTGATTTTAAACACTATTTTCTTTTAGAATATATATTTGCAAAATCTAATAAAATGATGAGGTTACAAAAATATCCTTATAATAAATTGATCAGGCGATCAAAGTACTTTCCAAAACAAATCTAGACATGGGATTATTTATGTTTGCCACAAAACATTTCAGAAGTTACTTCTTTACAAACATTTCAAAAGTTACTGAATGTCCAAATTTCAAAAGTTTGGACCCAATCTTATCCAGAAACCAAAAAAATCTAGTATTTGTGACCAGGAGGAGTAAAGCTCACAGATTCACCATATCACAATACACAATAGTAACTACTAACTAGAACAAAGAAGAGTTATGCACTGACAAGAACAGTCATGTGAAAAATTACCCAAATCCATTCATAATAATAGATAACTCATACATTGTTAAATAAGGAGTGGGTTCTAGGCTTTTAGCACTAATACTTACAGAGCGTATTTTTGAAATGTTTGCATTTCCCTTAAGGACTTCAATATCTCGGTTTAACATCTGATTCCAACGTAAAAGCTCCATTTCACCCTGCAACATTTGTCCTGGGTATATTAAAATTGAATGCTAGAGGAGCCAGTCTAAATTAATCATCTTGGAACTGTTCCAAACAACATACTTGTGGTGCCTCGAGTGTCACTTTATTCGGGAAAAGCTTGATTAAATGCTTCATTGCCTTTGAAGTTTCTTTATTATTATCATTTCCACCCTCAATGTCCTGCATTTCCATACATAAGGTTGTCACATGAAATGTACCAGTAAAAGTACTAGACAACTTATGATTAGTGCAAACAATAAGACTGCACACTGCTTCTAGTAGTATAATAATGGAAGTCACGGTGGAAGACAAATTGAGACATAATAAGAACATATAAACCCTAAACTGGGAGTACAAAAAATGGACATCCGAGTACAACATAAATGAAATTTTATGTAGTTCTGCTGCACGTATGAGACCAGTTTCAGTGGGAGTTTCATGAGTTTCATCTGCATTAAATAGGTTTCCACATAGGCATTTTTTATGACATGGCAACATATTTAAGAGAAGAAATGAGTTCTCTTGGCACGATTACCAACTCTTTGTCATTAAATTAAATGACTATGAAACTATAGAATGAAACTTTTCATTGAGTGGGTGTTTCATCCGAGTTTCATTTCATTATGTATATAATATGGCAGTCGTGGAAACAACACTATGAAACTATCAAATGAGACCGGCCTAGGACAGCACTTGTAGATTTCTAGAACTATTATAACAGCATACCAACAAATGCTAATGCATTCTGGTCATATTCATAATCCAGACTAGTCCGTTTGATCATACAGTACCACATAAACAAGCTATAGTTGCTCATAAGATTACCAACTATACAAGATATAGTTGCTCATAAGATCATAACCAAACTAGTAGTAGTAGTCATGTAGATGGTCCATCAGAAACCTTAGAAATAGCTCTGTTTGTTAGAACTTAGGATGGCTCCGGCTCTGGCTTCTTTGTACGCTGCAGAAAGAAGCCATTTTCTCTCCTCTCAAAATGATCTAGAAGCTACTATTTCTTGCTTCAAAGATAGCAAGGAGCCAGAGCCGGAGCTGTTTGAAGCCATACAAAAGAGGGCCTGATAACAAAACTAATGAAATACTGCCTCAAGTACTTTATGTTTTGAACAAAATGTGGTCAAAATTTGAAACTTTGACTATCTTAAACCTTTTAAACATTTGTTATGTAAGTATATGAAAATTGCATGTGTTGATTTTTCTAGGAAAAAAAATACTTCTACGATGTCACAAATTTATTGGATCCTACTGGATGTTATAAATATTTGAGAGACTGCCTTGTCCAGAACATCCAAGTATTTTTTTTTACCAAAGGGAGTATAATATACAGGCTTCATATTTAGTATAACTAATTAAGGTTACCTGTAATGTGAGGTCAAGCATAGCTTGGCTGTATGGGAACTTCGAAAGAAACATAGAACTACCATTTGCCTGCACGTAGAAATAAAACTTCATTAGGTAAAAGTGATAGGTAAACAAGACAATATTACATGGAGCATCTGTAGTCCAGTATCATCAAACTTGCAAAATAGTACCTTCTCTTTGCGATTTTCAGGCTGGATTTGAGATCCAATTATAAAGGCACCAGCTGGAAAATGTTTAAGCTTGCTCTTCAGGCCACGATAGGAATCATTATTCCCACAAATTTTCTCTGTGTCCTTCAGAAAAAGGATTAAAGGCCCATGCCGGATTTCTTCAGAGATAAACTGTATAATAAGCACAGCAAGTGTAAGGAAAACAAAATAGCATAATATCAAATCCTGGAAAAAAAAAAAATACAATTGTTAATTACCTCAACTATCACATCAAATGGATGTTTGGATCTAACTTCCCATCCTGGAATGTCGGGGCATAAAGAATCAACTGAAACAGCAACAGGCAGGAACATTATCCAAACAATTAAAGTGTGGCCATAACCATGAAATAATTTATCGTAACTGCATAAGTAACGTCATGTAATTTGTTTTCATGACAACTTGCTCAAGACAGCACCATGTACTAACCTGGACAGAATAAACCATGATCAACTTCACAATTGCCTCCAAGATCGTTTCCTCCCAGAATTTTTTTTATCAAACCTTACACCAACCTTCGATGATCTATTTTCTTCGAAAGGAAGAAATATTTCACCCTGTGAACCAAAATCTGGAGGGCTGCAGATTGAACAATTTAATAAAGGGGCAGAAACACCAAATTCCCTTTGTGATAAGCTCACATAAATTCAGTCCTAAAGTGCAAGTTGTACCTCTGTCCATCAAGGATAATGCCTGCCGACTGTAATGAACCAATATACCTCACTCTATCACCTGAATAAATAATAACACCACCATGTATTTAGACAACCTTGCAGAATATATCACTGTGCCTACTAGGCTAGTTTGTGGACAAACATATGAATGAATTTGATCTGCTCTTTCCCACATTGCCCCTGGTACTGGTCAGTGTTATGGATAAATGCAAGCCCACTAGGAATGCACTTAAAATGAAATGGATATCGCCAAAATTTTGAAGTAAATTTCAACTAAACATGAAAGCCACATAGTTTCAACATTCGTACCCTTTTTGTATGACTCTGACTCCTTCGAAGTCTGCCCCTGAACAACAAAATATAAATGAATACCAAGCACCATCAAATAAACAGAGTACTCGTAGAGTACACAGTCAAAGAATTTTTTTCCTTTCAAAATAGTATAGGAAGATGACAAGACCATCAGTATAATAGAATGATAATATAAAGAGTGAGTACAGAATGATAAGACAAGAAGATGACAGCCATGTCATGAACTGATGAAGTAATCACCATAGATTTGGAAGCATAATAGTTATGATTGTCACAGGTAGAACACAGAAGAACAAACATAATAGCTCAGGTTCTTACACTAAACAGCATGGAAGAATCTACAGTGAGCAATCGAGCACCAAAATACTTTGCAAGTGCCTTCACCAGATATTCTTGATAGATCTCAGTTCCTATAAAAGATGAGTTAATACGCTTAATAAAAAAACAGAAACAATAATTGTAAATTTCAAATAAAGCTAAATAATTACAGGTTTACACATGTATATACCTGTTGGGCCAGATAGCAGCACTCGTTGACTAAGAGAAGATATATCTTTTGTAAACTTGAAGTAGTTCTTGCAGTGTAAATGTACATATGCTGATGACATGAGAGCACATTTGGTATGCTCACTGAGGAGATAATAATAGAAAACAATTATTAACAAGCGGAGATTCATCAATCAAACTTAAATAGTGGAAGACGGTTAGTCCTAGAATGTGAGCAGTAACCTTTCAAAATTCCCCGCCATATACCAAGTATTTAGATTCCTAAGGACAATATCGTAGATTTTTCATAAAAAAGATAATTCAATATTACTTTCAATCATATATAATTTAGCAGGTGCTCGCAATGATAAGGAGTATCAGAATGCTTTTGAGTACAACTATTATTTTGAGAATTACACTTGCAACTTTCTGATGGTTAAAGGAATTGGAATAAGCTCAGTGCATGATGAAATAACTGTTCACAAAATATTTGAAGAAATGAAATACAGGATAGGGCAAGCCAATTGTGTGGAATTGGCTGGAACTGAATTGTGTAAGATATTTGTTCAATAATAGGCAATAACAATTAATAAATAATTATTTCTTGAAAAGAGAAGCAACACACAAAAAAAGGTACAATCTATATATGCAAGATTACCATTAAAAGATTTTATTTTTTAGAAATCTTATTGATCCTGCAATTTTCAAGTACAGGCATATAAAAATGCATGCAAGGTTAAAACATGAGTGCTGAATGAGCAAACATCTTGTCAAGAGTTCAAATTATGGTGTATAGATGACACATGATTCAACTCAATGCACCTATGCGGGAGGAATAGTACCACATCTCTTGGCCAAACAAGTTTCAATAAATCACAAACAACACAATCCAATGAGACAGTTGCTAGCTGAGTGTAGGCTTACCTTAGATAATATGGGCAACTATCAAATGACTCAGAGATATCACTCGCATCAACCATTGCATTTACCAAATCCTCCTTAACTAGTTGACACCGATCAGATGATATATTATCTTCGAGCTAAACTGGCTCCGCCCCTCCATCGTTTTTACATAAATTAAGCAGAAGTGGGTCTGTTGATCGACCTGCAACATTGTTTAAATAATAAATGTTAAATCAATTTGCAAAAAAAAAAAAAAAGTGAGCAGCAGCCACTAAAGAAGACTAGAGGGTGGAAACGTTATGTCTGTACTGTCCTACAAACAGCTGTGAATTTAAAATCTCTGGGACTAAGAAGCAATAGTTTACAAAGAAACAACGATGACAAATATGAAGTCTCACCACTAGGCAACAACGAAGACTGACCTTTTCCAAAGTAAAAGGTTGAGAATTTGCGTCCCTTTAGATGATAAATGATCCTGAATATCTTTGAAATGTGAACATTGTCCCTGCTGGATACTACTGCAAGCGGAGGTTAATGCTGAAGTGTTTGATTTCTCCTGATGAAGTTGCTCAAATATCTACCATCACATTAAGGATCTTCAGTGCCAAATGTTACTTCTCTGACCATTGTTACATTATATTTATTACAAACAAGTCTGATAAAAATCAAGGTCCATCTGTGTTTAGCCAGTTAGCCCTAAACGTAAAAAGTAAGATGCTCCCTTCGTTTTAAAATATGGCGTTTAGGAGAGGGTAATTAGCTCCCTTTTCAACTATTTAACCTGTCCTAACGTCATATATTTAAAACCAAAACATAGGGAATATTCGTTAGATAACGCAATAGGCAATAGAAAAGGATACATAAGCATGCCTCACTGGTGAACGGAAGATAATTTCATCTCCTCCATTCAAGGTAACCTTGGCAGCCTTGTCCAAAGATTTCCCATTTACACGAACAACTTTGGATTCAAAGATTTCAAGGAGTGCACCTCGCTAATACAAGATGTCAGAATAAAAGGAGAACAAATGCAGGGAAGAACTAAAAAAACACTTCACTGTACCTTAGCCTGCTTCAGTCTACAAACAGGTGAGGCAGTGGATGACTCGCCCAGTCTGAAATCATGATGCGCTCCATGACCAATAGTGAAAAGCGCACCGTAAATAGAAAGGGTAGGGTGCTGTTCAAAAGCAATAAATCAAATGACAAGCCACTGGTATATGATAAAAAAATGTTCAATGATTTTAGTTGCTCCTAAAGGCAACGAAGAAGTTAGTTAACTCACTGAAGGACATCTTAAATCCTAATTTTATACAATAGCATATGCACACAAACAATGACAATGGAACATTGAAATTTCCCAATAAATGTAGCCAAACATCACATCACATACAGCCTATCAAATCAAATAAAGAAAAACCAAACACAAAATACATCTTAATAACCTTGGCATTAAGATGGAACTAAGTATGAAATTATTTTTCCATGATTAGGTTGAGTAAACAGATTAACAAGAAGGGTATGTGCTCTCTTCTTTAAGGTTAAGGTTAGAAGAGTCAGGGCAGATAGGGAATAGGTAAGGACGTAAAGGTTCAAGGTACTGTTTTATTTAGTATTCTATATAGGAATTACACAGAACGATTAGCATGTGCCATGTAGTTCTTTGTAATTAAGGTCTTCTCCAAAGCAGCGAGGCGTCATGGGTGAGTTGAGTTCTACTGATTGGAAGAGAAGTGAAATTGACATAAGAAGAAAAGTCGCACCATGGAATATTGTGAAATTAGTCTGCACCAGGGCTCCTGACGCCTGCTGGTGGCTGCGGCCTGTGGCTTATTCAATATCTCCTTGGTTATCTTTATCTTCGCCGATAAATCCTCCGACAAATCCATGACTTTCTTTATCTTCGCCGATAAATCCTTATCATTAGTGCCCCGCTTATGCCCTACACCAACAAAGGGAAGTCATCAAACCCCAAGGCCCCAACCCCAAAACCAATAGGACGCCTTCGGCACATCTTAGAGACAAGGCTCGTACCGGCTGGATTGGACTGAACTTCCTTGGACCTCAAGAGGGCCTCCAGCTTGTCCATGGCGCCGGTCAGCGCCTGCAGCCCAGCCGTGTTGGGCAGTGGACCCGCAACGGCGCCGGCAGCAGCCGGCGCCACCGACGGCTCCGCGATATCCGCCTCCTTGCTCGCAACCTAACACCAGCGAGGCCGCAATAACAAGAACCAGATCAAAACCGGAGACGTGAAGGGAACCACCACATGCATGGAGCACAGAGGGAGATCCAAACCTTGGCGCGCTTCGGAGGCTGCGACGACGCGACATCGTCACCCGCTCCCGGACCCGCCGCCGCGGGCGCCGGCGCTGGCGATGCCGGCGCGCCCTTCTCCTCCTCCTCCTCCCCCCGCCGCCGGGCGCTTCGCCGCGGCGCTCCGCCTCGTCTCGACCATCTCGCACCTGCGTCGACGGCGACGCGAGAACACGCGAGCGAGAGGAAAGAAGAGGCGAAGAGGAGGACGAAAGGAAGCGGAGAAGAATACAAAACCGAAGGGTTCGTTGGATTAGTAATGCAATTAGCAGGGGAGGCGGAATAAAATAAGGCGGCCGCCGCGACCACCAATCGCACGGCAGCGACGCGACAGGTGAGACTGTGCTGTCCAGTCGATACGAGAGAGAGAGAGAGAGAGGCCGCCTCGTGCAATTTGTTTGCCAAGGAGAAAGATGAATAGGAGATGGGATCACGTTTTTTTCCTCTCGCGCTTTTGATATCATCAAAGTTACGTTTTTTCACTCTCTCTCCATCACATCAATTTTTACCTGCATACATAAAACATTAAATATAAATAAAAAATAACTAATTACACAATTTAGTTGTAAATCACGAGACGAATCTTTTAAAACTAGTTAATCCACGATTGGATAATATTTGCCAAATACAAACAAAACGCTACAGTTCCAAATTTTTTTACCTTTTTGAATCTAAACAAGGCCTAAGATTTGGATATCATATAACACGGCAATAAGTCACGAACTGACTGTTCAAGCGAGAGGAGAGGAGAGGAGAGGAGAGGAGAGAGGATGCGCATATAGAATTATAGCCCTATTTGGAACGTTTATTTATACTACATATGATATATGAAAAGACAACAAAAACGTATAAAAAGATAGAAATTGTATATGTAAAAGATAGATGATTAGAAAAGCATAGGATTTTATAAGAACTAGGAAAATCAACGCATGCAAGCAACAGTTGTGTTCATAGTTTACTGACAAATATCTCAAGCCACACAGTTACAGTTAAGGCGGCATTATTGGTGCAGATTCATCAGTGAGCAACCACCTGGAGATGCAGTGGCAAACAAGAGTAGATTCACTGTGCAAACAAACGCAAAGGATGGAAATCCCGCTCCCTTCAGCTTTTGATGCAAATGAAGTTATCTTTGATGATCTTCTCCACGAAAGTCTTCACGCCTAGTGAATGAGAGAGAAAAATGTATCAATACCAACTGTAAATTGCAGAAAATACTATGTGATGCAACCATATCCGTAACAACTCGCTGTAGATGCACATGATTTTGCAACAACTGTCCTTCCAAAATAAAGGAACACCAAACTCTGGGTTCAGTTGACTACATTAAGATTATTTGCACAGCCAAATGTCAGGAAAGTAGACATAAAGGATCCAGTCATCCAGCACAAACAAAAACAGCAGCAGCCAGCAAGCGGATGTGGGTACCAGACTAGAGCCAGGAATCTCGAAAGAGAAAACACAGTTAAACTGAACAGCATGTTGATTTGCCAATTATATGCTTTCAGTACCAACATATACCATTACATTTCCCCATATCTAGCTAAAGCACTTGCACCGTGCTGCTCAAAGCTTTTGTGCCCCTGGCAACCACACCATGCTAATATCACCAATATATCAGTAAAACAGCATCATAGCAAAGAAATTATCTCCACAGCTGCTTATATATATCAAATAGAAAGCAAGACTTACCCCATTCCTAAACCTCGACATCGCCCACCATTTGGGTTCTACCTTGAAGCAAAACATTAATCCTTTGTTCCTGCAGGCATAGAAGATCAGAGTCCATGAAACCGAAGAAACAGAACAGACGAAACTAGCATGTTAGTGACCAAGATATCAGTCCAAATTGATGCCATACAAGACAATGGCAATAAAGTTTTTTAGTGTAACAGTAGCTAACTTGCAGAGGAGGAATTCTCAATTCGCTGGGTTTGAATGTATAGGGGATGAAAAAAACAATTGAAACATAATCTAATTTTTTAATGAAATCCGCTGGGTTTGAATACATGAGGCATTCCCTTTAGAGGTACTAGTTATTGATATAAAACGCAGATGTACTATATAGGTCTAATGCCAGACACTGAAAATATAGCTACAACATCCGTCATTCCCTCAACAATGTACACCACTGCATTCAGACTCACTAAAACAGTGTTTTTTCTAATTTAAAGATCACTAAAAATCTCCTGAATTTCACTACATAGTTTAAGTTTCCTTTCAATAAGCATCTTTATTTACACTGTTTAGTTGAACCAGTGTTAGTTGAACCAGAGACACTATACTGTGGATAAATAAGCAAAAAGATAATAAAATGTCTAAAGAAATGGAGATGCTCACCAAAATTGCCGATCACAGCAGGTAAAGATGTGATGAATGAGGCCACAGGGACGCGGTGGGGGGCTAAGCATGAGGTGTCCATCACTGGCCACAGACCAAGTTCCATTGTCGAGATCATATTGTGCAAGATAGTTCTCTCCAGCATGGAAGCATTCAATGGAGTTGTCACCAATTGAAGGCAGCCAACTGGGCGAGACACACAGCTAGAGTTCTAGGAGGTGGCGACTGTACGACAGTTTTTTTTTTGGCAGATAATTTCAGCCAATGACTTGACACGTTAGATTATTAGTGCAACTCATCTTGAGCCTCTAACTTTAATGTTTTTTCACCCTGAAGCAGATGATCGTTCACCAACAATATATATTGACCCCCCACGCTGCGTGCATCTTTCATCTCCAATAGTTCACTCGCACAGGCTCCGTGCACCTACAAAGAGGATATTCTCACCGATGCTTATCGCTTTCTGGAACACCTACTAAGATCGTTTGTTTTCTTTTTTTTCTGTTTATATAAGGCCGTGGATGGAAATTAAAGCCGTAAAATGGAAAGGATAGCGTCCTGCAACTGCGCCACCGGGCCTGCTTACCAGCTCTGAATAATCAGTCACCTGTAGCCACAACATGCCGTCAGTCTTTTTCACTTGAAACAAGAAATAGGTGCATCAAGAATGGTGTGACATGTTCATATTTCAGACTGTCAATCTACACAAACAATTCAGATCTATCACTTCATTTCTTAATCTTTACCTGTATGTCATCTGGCATTGCAAACAACTCATGTCTGTCTCTCCTGCAAGCCAAAAGACGAAGATGCATCATAACAGGAAACTACATGGTGCCTGATGGACAAGCCAAAACAAGAGAGATCCTAAAGCTTACAGCTCCAACTCGTCAAGGATATATTCAATGATCTGTCCTACTGAGGTTTGGCTTGCTAAGTTATCTGAAACAGAACAACATGAAACTCACATGTCCGCACAGACAATGCAGCCGTACCGACCAAGATAACAAAGAAGCAAAACATCCCTTACTGTTGTTGGCTGCATGTAATGGCTCCTGGTGGCTACATGAAGCTTCTTCTCCCTGCAACAGCTTCAAGATCGTTCGGCAGATGAGAACCGGAGGAGAAAGCTACACACATATGCAGAGTGTTGAAAGCACCCAATGGGTGAAGGTTTTTTTTTTTTTCTTTTACCTGGATTTCTTCATTCCTTTTTCTTTTGAGAGCTCCAGAAGTAATATTGTTCTATCATTTTCTTTTCTAGTTATTGGACTCGTGTTTGAATGTCAAAGAAATAAGAAATATTCAAACATGATAGCAATCAGAAGTACCAATTTGTACATGGAAAACCAGCTTATAAAACAGAACTTAACAAACCAGAGAAAATACGTTGAAATTGTTAAATGATGTATATCTTTGATATCTGTATATGTCTAGGTTCATTGTAACGAGTCTAGATAGATATGGTTGGTTGTAATATATGTATAGATATTTGTTGAGAGTTTGTTATGGACTTGATCCATCTTGTAACAACCACCGCAGGAGGGTTATTCTCCTTGCTATATAACACGTAACCGGGTGCTAGGGTGAGGTATCCCGTTCCCATAATCTTTACATGGTATCTAGAGCTTTTTTTTTCCCTACGGAATTAATCTAGTTGATCCATGACGACTTCCAATGCTGCTGCCGCCGCCGCCGCGGCACTTGCCTTCGGCTTCCTCCCGCCCGTCTCTGAGAAGCTTACCCATGGTAACTACACCATGTGGGAGGCTCATGTGATGTCCACGCTCAAGGGTGCCCAGTTCGATGGGTACATCCTTCCCACGGCGGCGCCACCATCGGGCGTTCCTCGACCGGAGACCGATCCCACTACCGGAAAGAAGGCCGAACCGGTCGCCAACCCCGACTACGCCAAGTGGGTGGCGCAGGATCAACAGGTTCTCAGC
This sequence comes from Chrysopogon serrulatus, assembly GCA_015844335.1. Lineage (NCBI taxonomy): Eukaryota > Viridiplantae > Streptophyta > Magnoliopsida > Poales > Poaceae > Chrysopogon > Chrysopogon serrulatus. The sequence goes on along the minus strand of JADLZL010002415.1, from coordinate 223,610 downwards.
TACCTGTTTGGTTCCTTGTCCAAGGAGGTGTTCGCTCAGGTCTCGTCCGCAAGGACGGCGGCCACGCCTGGGCTGCGATCCAACAAAGAAGATGCCTCCCAATCTCGCTCCGCATGATCTCAACACGCATGGCGCTTGCCCACGGCCTCAAAGGGTACGTCCTCCGTGGCTGAGTACTTCACCAAGATGAAAGGCCTGGGCGATGACATGGCATCGGCAGGCCGCAAGCTCGAAGATGAGGAGCTTGTCTCCTATATCCTCACCGGCCTAGGGGAGGATTTTGATGGACTTATTATGCGCAATCTCGGCGAGAGTTGAACCCATTACGGCCGCCGAGTGCTACGCCCGACTAGTCGGCCATGAGCAGCGCAAGGCGCTGCATGGTGGCGACTCCCAGTCCTCGTCAACATCGCCACCAAGGGTGGCAAAGGCGGCAACAACTAAAACTCCTCACGTGGCAACCGCAATGGTGGCGGTGGCGGCCGTGGGGGTTTCACCCGCGGGTGGTGGCGGTCGCGGCAACAATGGGGGTCGCGGCAAGAACTTTCTTCCTGGTGTGTTTTGCCGGATCTGTGGCAAGGAGGGTCACATGGCGCATCGCTGCTTCTTCAAGCGCTTCGATGGCGCTACACAGTCCGCCACCTCAAGTCCGGAAGATCTGCGTCCTCGGCAACCACCTCGTCCTACGGGGTGGATACAAATTGGTACATGGACTCCGGTGCTACGAATCATATCACCGGCGAGCTCGACAAGCTGACCGTGCGTGACAGGTATCACGGCAACGATCACGTCAATGCTGCCAACGGTTCAGGTATGGAGATTTCCCATGTTGGTCATTCTACCTTGCATTCCCAACATCATCATCCAATTCATCTCCGTAACATTCTTCATGTTCCTAGCTCAAATAAAAATCTTGTCTCTGTGAATCGTCTGACACGTGATAATGATGCCTTTGTTGAATTTCATCCTAATTACTTTGCTATAAAGGAGCGGGAGACGAAGAAAACCATTCTCAGCGGTAGATGCAAAGGCGGCCTCTACCCTCTCGAGTCTTTGTGTCATCAGAATAAACAAGCTCTTGGCGTTGTGAAGCCAACAGCGTCGTTATGGCATCATCGGCTAGGACATCCTGCAAGCTCCATAGTTCAGCAGATTCTTAGTCGTCATAGTCTCTCTTTTGTCAAGGATATGAACAATAATCATGTGTGTGATGCGTGTCAGCAGAGCAAAAGTCATCAATTGCCCTACCCAAAGTCTACTAGTGTGTCTAGCAAACCATTAGATCTTGTGTTTTCGGACGTGTGGGGACCTGCACCGACCTCTGTTGGTCGTTATTCTTATTATGTTAGTTTCATTGATGATCATTCAAAATTCACGTGGATTTATTTGTTGAAGCATAAATCTGAAGTGTTTGCTCGTTTCCGTGAGTTTCAAAGTCTCGTTGAGCGCCAATTCAATAGAAAAATTCGTGCTATGCAGACAGATTGGGGAGGGGAGTACCAATCCTTGAATTCCTTCTTCAAACAAATTGGCATCTCCCATCAAGTGTCCTGCCCTCATGCTCATCGGCCAGAATGAATGGTGCGGCCGAACGAAAACATCGCCATATTGTTGAGGTCGGCCTCACCCTCCTAGCGCATGCTTCTATGCCTCTCAAATTTTGGGATGAGGCTTTTCTCACTTCTTGTGTTCCTTATAAATCGCCTTCCAACTCGAGTACTTCACAATGAAACTCCTATCTTACGTCTCCAAGGCGAGCAACCCGACTACACCTTTCTTAGAACTTTCGGATGTGCTTGCTGGCCTCATCTGCGCCCCCTTCAACTCACGGAAACTAGAGTTCAGATCCAAACAAGTCGTCTTCTTGGGATATAGCAACATGCACAAGGGATTCAAATGTCTAGATCCAAAAGAGGGCCGCATTTACATATCTCGTGATGTCGTTTTTGATGAAACTGTTTTCCTTTTGCCACACTTCATCCAAATGCAGGTGCCCGCCTACGAGCTGAACTTGCTCTCCTACCCGACATCCTCCTTAACTCATCTTCCTCTTTTGGGAATGCTCGGTTGCATGACAAACATTTGGACTCTCCTAATCCTACTAATACTGTTTCTAGTGATGTTCAGCAAGATGCAGGAGAAAATTTCAGCACAAATGCTACAGATCCGACGTCAAATGGTGGAGCTGTTCTAGCGCCCGCTCATCATTTCATGTGCTTCCCACGTGGGGGCAGCGGTTGTACCTCATCGCCCGACACCGACAACGGCGTATCGGCTTCGGGATTGAAGCCGCCCAGCTCGATGGGTCCTGCCGCAGCGTCAACAAGCGAGGGCGGATCTCCTCTGGCCGAATCGTCCCGCCCTCAGCGTCTGGTGCAGACGGCTTGCCGCACCGGGCCGCACGCAGACCCCGGTGCGGCCATCCATGCTGATTCGGCAGCTGGATCACCTGCGGCTGCTGAAGGATCCGGTGCGGCGTCAAATTCGGCAACCTCCCCTACGCCTGATGCAGGGACACTTCCACCGGTGCAACACCGGGTTACTCGGCTTCAGCATGGCATCTCCAAGCCCAACAGTTTACCAACGGCACGGTACGCTGGGGCATGTCTGCTGAGTCATCTGAGGACCCTGCAACTGTACAAGCTGTGTTGAATGATCCTCGCTGGGTTACTGCCATGGATGTTGAACATGAAGCGTTGCAACGAAACAAAACCTGGCATCTTGTGCCTCGACCAAGGGGGAAGAATATCATCGGCTGCAAATGGGTTTATAAAGTAAAAAGAAAATCAGATGGCTCAATCGATCGGTACAAGGCTCGTCTGGTGGCAAAGGGTTACCGTCAAAGGTATGGAATCGACTATGAAGATACATTTAGTCCTGTCGTAAAATCTGCAACCATACGTCTTGTGTTGTCTGTTGCTGTCTCACAAGGTTGGGTGCTACGCCAATTGGATGTTCAGAATGCCTTCTTACATGGCATCTTGAATGAAGAAGTTTATATGGATCAACCTCCTGGGTACACTAGTCAGCGTTATCCTGAGTATGTTTGCAAGCTTGATAAGGCTATTTATGGACTGAAGCAAGCTCCACGAGCCTGGTATGCTCGTCTTTGTGCAAAATTAGTAGCTCTCGGTTTTGTTCCCTCTAAAGCAGACACATCTCTATTTTTCTATAACAAAGGGAAACATGTTATATATGTTTTGGTGTATGTTGATGACATAATTGTTGCTAGCTCTTCCAAGGAGGCTGTTGGTGCGCTTCTGACTGATCTGCAGAAGGATTTTGCCCTTAAAGATCTAGGAGATCTTCACTATTTTCTTGGTATTGAAGTACAACGGAACAAGGATGGCTTAGTTCTCAGTCAAGGACGGTATGCCACTGATATCTTGACTCGGTCTGGTATGGCAAAATGCAAGACCATCGACACCCCTCTCTGCGGTACAGAGAAACTCAGTGCTATAGTTGGGACAAAACTTGGACAGGATGATGCAACAAAGTACAGAAGTGTGGTTGGTGCTCTCCAATATCTCACTTTAACAAGACCAGATATATCTTTTGCGGTCAACAAGGTGTGTCGGTTTCTGCTCCAACCACTACCCATTGGAGTGCAGTAAAACGAATATTAAGGTATGTTCGAGGCACACTGAAATGTGGTCTTAAAATTGGAGCTTCTAAGTCCACATTGGTTAGTGCTTTCTCGGATGCCGACCGGGCTGGTGATGTGGATGATCGGAGGTCCACCGGGGGATTTGCTTGTCTTCTTCGAAATAATCTTATCTCTGGAGCGCAAGAAAACAGCCCACTTGTTTCAAGATCCAAAGACTGAAGCGGAATATAAGTCACTAGCCAATGCCAATGCTGAAATGATGTGGGTTCAAAAGTTGCTCAGTGAACTTAAGGTATCTCACCCTTCTAAGGCGCTGTTGTGGTGTGACAATCTAGGTGCAAAGTATCTCTCTGCGAATCCTGTGTTCCATGCTAGGATGAAGCACATTGAGATTGATTTTCATTTTGTCGAGAAAAAGAGTTGCCCAAGGATTGTTGGACATTCGGTTTGTCGGGCTCAGATGATCAGCTCGCCGATGGGTTCACGAAAGCTCTCCCTCGCGACAAGTTGCGGAATTTCAGAGGCAATCTTAACCTTGTATGTGGCTAAGATTGAGGGGGAATGTTAAATGATGTATATCTTTGATATCTGTATATGTCTAGGTTCATTGTAACGAGTCTAGATAGATATGGTTGGTTGTAATATATGTATAGATATTTGTTGAGAGTTTGTTATGGACTTGATCCATCTTGTAACAACCACCGCAGGAGGGTTATTCTCCTTGCTATATAACACGTAACCGGGTGTCGGGGTGAGGTATCCCGTTCCCATAATCTTTACAGAAATTTGGAGTCCGTGTTTTGAAATGAGGGAAAATGAAAATATAATTACCATATTTTGATTTCTTTCAGTAATATTTTTAGGAAAAATATATATTTCTTTAGAAAATTAGTTAAAATATTTTAAATAAAACACAAAAATGAATGAAAGATTTAATCCAACGTGTCATTGTACTTCCAACCTTTCCTAAACAATCTTACCGCTACTACCACTATGATAAGGACCGGGTTAAAAGCGCGACCTGTCGCGCCACGGGGAAGCGCCGACCGTCGACCCCAGCCCCACGCGTGACTCCAACCCGCGCCCCAACGTGTTGCGTGTCCTTGCATGCTGTCGGAAGCACTCCTTGCCTCCACGCTCTTTTCATTTTCTTTTTTACTTACACTCTTTTCATTTGCACCAGTACATTACCTGCATGCTGACTCAGAACCGTTAGCGCCCCGAGGTTGCATGCATGCTGATGCAAGCACAAGCATAAAAAACACAAAACATTTTATTTCAATTGATATACCTTTTGAATAATGTATCCCCTTTCAAATTCGTTTGCACCAGTGTATTTTACAGGACGAGACGAATAAAACTAGACCGCACTTGCCTATGTTTCGATAAATTTTATTTTAACAGTAATTTATATGTCAAAAATATGCTAAGGAAATTATGAAAGAAGTTGCTACCATGCAATACGAAACTTGCTACTCCAAAAATATAATAATGTTTTTACATGGTGTGCACGTAGATTGTTACCATGAAAATATAATAGATTTGTTATATAGTATTTACATAAAGCTACTAACCACTAAAGAGAGAAACGGACCAAAACAAGATAAATTGCAACCTAGAGAGGCAAATTATTAAGATAAATATTTTTTTTTGACCGAAGTCGGCAGACGAAACCCCAACCTATTTTTTTTAATTTTTTGGTTAATACAGCACTGTTTAAATTCGCTCCTACGGGGAGTCAAACCTAGACCTCTTTGGATGCTACTTAGGTGCTCTAACCACTAGGCTAGAGTCAAAAGATATCAATTCTATACCAAAACCAACACTAGAAGACTCTAGAAGGCACGAGAAGGCGACTTACCGAAGGTGGGGCCCATCTGCTACAGGGTGGGGCCCACCCTGGGGCCGGCCAGCGTCCTCCAGAGCCCAATCGGGGCCCGCTTCGACGGACGGCCTCCTACCGCCTTAGGGTTTGTATCTCCACCGTTGCCCCAGTCGGTTTGATCCAACGGCGCACGTTCATCCCACAGGGCTATAAATAAAGAGGCAGACCCCCTCCCAGAGGGCACCACATTATTATGGAGATGTAGAGGCGTCCCTTGAAAGGATAGACTCTCATCTCTAGAACTCTTGTAAATTAGAAAATAGGGAGAGAGGAGAGGAGGAAGTAGAAGAGGAGCCGGCTTGACGGATCTTCCTCAACTTTGTACCTCTACGGAGACGATTCTTCTTCAAGTTCTTCAGTTGGTAACTTTAAGTCTTCTATTTGATTAAGTTTTGTTCTTACTTTACTTTGTTTACGGGATCTTAGCTCGTATTGAGTGCTCTAGTTAGCGTACGTGATTAGAGTAGTAATCGTTAGCGGTTTATCTGAGTTTGCGCCCAATTCTTACGGTTAGTTGTGGTAGCCTTCAGAGGTGACAGCTTTGTTGGCCTTCGTATTCCATCACGTTGGAGTTGGTGTTTCGTAGAGCTGTTGGCAGCCTTCCCCAGCTACCTTCTTCCCAGTCTTATTCGAGAGTTGGAAAGGTACTGTTGCTCCAAAGTAGACAAGTATCGTGAGTTTGATTCTTAGTTGTCTAGATCACCTTAGATAGCCCCTTTCTACCCACCAAAAAAACATTTATCTTTTCTATCCTTGGACGTTCTTGATTCGTTTCTAGTTCACTTCGCGTTCCTCGTAGAAAATCGATACCTTGGAATACTCTTAGGTGAAAGCTACAGCGGTATCCGTGCGCTTGCGGATTTATCTCTTTGATTATTCTATTTGCGTTAAATATACCAACAAGCTTTCTGGCGCCGTTGCCGGGGAACGGTAGCTGTTCTGGGATCGAGCCAAGTTCGTCCGTGTATCTTTTATTTTCATTTTTACCACCTATACCCTTACCACATGGATTCCACGTCTATCTTTCAATTTTCGGCTCCAAAGGGCGAGTTGTTGGAGCCTCCACCATCATCACATCCTATACTCACAGATGGCTATGAGCTTCGTCCTACTTTCATAGCCATGGTTCGGGAGCAATCCTTCTCTGGATTAGAAGACGAAAATCCATATATCCATCTTAGAGAATTTGAGCAATTGTGTTCTTGCTTGAATATTGCTGGCATGACACAAGAGACCATTAAATGGAAATTGTTTCTGTTCTCCCTTTTAGAAAGAGCGAAACAAAAGGTATGCTCATACTGTAGGAGGAGTGAAAGGAAATTGGGATGAACTTCGAGATAAATTTTGTCTTGCTTTCTTCCCTCTTTCTCGGATCGCCACTCTTCGAATAGAAGTTCTTACCTTTAAACAAAAGGAGAAGAAGACATTAGGAGCAGCTTGGGCTAGGTTCTTAAGTCTTATCAATACTGGTCCAACCCTTCACTTACCAGACCACGTGCTTCTTTACCACTTTCATTTTGGCCTTAACAAGGAAGCTGCTTTACATCTTGACTTATCTTCTGGAGGTTCATTCTCGCACAATACCATGAGTGAGGGAAAAGCTATTCTAGAGAAAATCCTTGAAAACACCCCTTACACTGGCATCTTTGATGAATTTCCTAAAGAAGAAGAAGTCAAGTCAAGCCCCGACCAACAAGAGGAGACAGACACAACCAAATCTGAAATTCCTTCAAATTCTTTAGATGATTTGGTTGTTAAAGAATCTCCAATAGAGGAAACGCAACACATTTTAGAAGATGATGAACCTCGTCCTTCCATGTTCCCTTTTGAAATCGAGGATGGTCTTTTTGAAGATTTTGGTAATGTCTCGAATTTACCAGTTCAAGTGAAGCCTCTGACACACTCTGTGTCATATGAGGATGATGATGACCTAAATAATAATTCTTTTCTTATGTAACATATTAAAGGAATATCGGCCATCATGAGTCATGAGTGGTTGGCAGAAGCGGAGTTATCCACTGCGGTAGCCCGAATCAATGCCCCCTCAGATGTTATCACTTGCATCATTAAGGGAACCACCATAAAGGGCTACTACAGTCCAACCGTTGGGATGAATATTATTTCAAAGGCTTTGGCTAAACAACTTTTCCCCAATGAGTTCTTGATCCTATCTCATAAGCTTTTACGAATTCCTTCTAGAGTTACTCTTGAAAGTTATGGGGTCATAAAGTCTATTCCATTGCGAATACAATGTTCTGAGTATCGCCTAGATTTTCATATATTTGACATCTCAGACATATCCATCTTAATTGGTGTGCCTTTTGGGACACTCTTTCAAGATAGACCAAAACAGGGTCTCGTAGATGTAAAACTAGGAAGTTCTCCTATCACCATCTCGCTTGCACGCTCGAATAATGCAATAGTAGAACCCAAGCCTGAACCAGACCCTGTTGAGGAAGTCTTAATGGCATCCTTAGAAGACATAGCTCAACCAACTCTTGATGATGAACACTTTATTGAAGAAGAGAAAGAGTTGGCAGAGCCTGTCAAGTTAGAGGAAACAGAGGAGCCATCACAACCCTCTGTTGAGCTAAAACCTCTTCCTTCTAGCTTAAAATATGTCTTTCTCAATAATAATCGAGAAACGCCTGTCATCATAAGTGACAAACTTTCCCAAGAAGAAACATATCAACTTGTCACTATCCTAGAAAGACATAAATCAGCCATAGGCTACTTACTCCAAGACCTCAAGGGAATTAGTCCCATTCTCTGTACTCATCGTATTTCCATCGATCCTGATTCTTCACCATCGAGGGAACCACAAAGGAGACTTAACAACACCATGCGAGAAGTTATTAAGAAAGAGGTCCTTAAGCTTTTATATGCTGGGATTATTTATCCCGTAGCTCATAGTGAGTGGGTTAGCCCTGTCCAAGTTGTGCCAAAGAAAGGAGGAATGACAGTCGTTAGGAACGAGAAGAATGAGCTCATCCCTCAACGTACTGTCACTGGGTGGCGTATGTGTATTGACTACCGGAAACTTAATAAGGCTACAAAGAAAGATCACTTTCCGTTACCCTTCATTGATGAAATGTTGGAACGGCTTACGAATCACTCTTTCTTTTGTTTCCTTGACGGGTATTCCAGATATCATCAAATCCCAATCCACCCAGATGATCAAAGTAAGACTACTTTCACATGCCCATATGAAACTTATGCATATCGACGAATGTCATTTGGGCTATGTAATGCTCCAGCTTCTTTTCAACGGTGCATGATGTCTGTTTTCTCTGATATGATCGAGAAAATCATGGAGGTGTTCATGGATGACTTTACCGTCTATGGTAAAACCTTCGATGAATGTTTAGAGAATTTAGACATAGTCTTACAACGGTGTAAAGAAAAGCACTTAGTCCTAAATTAGGAGAAATGTCATTTTATGGTTCGGGAAGGAATAGTGCTAGGACACAAGGTGTCTGAACGTGGAATAGAAGTGGATAGAGCAAAGATTGAAGTTATTGAACAACTTCCACCACCCACAAATGTAAAAGGCATTCGTAGCTTTCTAGGCCACGCAGAGTTCAATAGACGTTTCAATAAAAAAATTTCTCAAATTGCTAGACCCCTGACTAGCCTTCTAACCAAAGGTGTACCTTTTATTTTTAACACTGAGTGCCTTGAAGCCTTTGAAATTCTCAAGAGGGCACTCATCTCAGCTCCAATAATCCAACCACCTGACTGGAGTCTGCCCTTTAAGATCATGTGTGATGCTAGTGACTTTGCAATTGGTGCGGTTTTAGGATAAACCAAAGATAAGAAACATTATGCCATATCCTATGCTAGCAAAATCTTGTCTGGGCCACAGCTTAATTATGCTACCACTGAAAAAGAGATATTTGCAGTTGTCTTTGCAATAGACAAGTTTAGATCTTACTTAGTAGGGGCAAAGGTAATAATATACACAGACCATGCAGCTCTTAAATACCTCCTAACTAAGAAAGATGCTAAGCCTCGGTTAATCCGATGGATTCTTCTACTCCAAGAATTTGACATAGAAATAAGGGATAAGAAAGGAGTAGAAAATTCAGTAGCTGACCACTTATCTAGACTTCAATATAGACACATACGAGCTACTACTCCATACTCATATTAGTTGACGTTTTTAGACAAGGTTTGAGTCAAACATTGGGAACATAAACTAGCAATAACTTTTAAAATATTTAGTTTAAAAAGATGAAACTTATATGTATAGATTCACCTTGAAGCCTATTTTTATAAAAAGTAATTTTATTTTAAGTTTTTCTTATATATTTTAATAAAAAATGATGGATAAAGTTAGATCTTGAAGACCGTGTCTTTGTCCAAAACGTCAACTAATATGAGTATGGAGGGAGTACCTATTAATGACTATCTAAGGGATGACACGCTCCTCGCGGTAACAGACTCCGATCCTTGGTACGCAAATATTGTCAACTATATGGTTGCAGTTTATATTCCACCACGGACAGATAAGAGGAAGCTCAAGTACGAAAGTCGTATCCACTTGTGGGACGATCCATATCTTTACAGGGTCTGTGCCGATGGATTGCTACGGAGGTGTGTCCCAATAGTTGAAGGCATGAAAATTATTGAGAGATGTCATACATCACCCTATGGAGGACATTATGGAGCATTTCGTACACATGCTAAGATTTGGCAAAGCGGATTCTTACGGCCAACGATGTATCAAGATACAAAAAAGAGTTTATCAAAAGATGTCTCGGATGCCGAAAACATGGAAACATTAATACTCGGGATGCTATGCCACTCACGAACAACCTCCAAGTGGAATTGTTTGATGTCTGGGGAATTGACTTCATGGGACCACTCCCAAAGTTAGGAGATGTAGAATATATCTTGGTAGCAGTTGACTACGTGTCCAAATGGGTAGAAGCATTACCATGTCGAGCGGCCGACTCAAGCACTCCAAGAAAATGTTCAACGAAGTAATATTTCCATGATTTGGAATGCCTAGATTGGCCATAAGTGATGCAGGACCACATTTTATTGATAAAAGATTTCGACAGTTCTTAGCAGAAAATAAAGTCAAACACAATGTCGCAACTCCATATCATCCTCAAACAAGCGGTCAAGCTGAAACATCAAATAAGCAAATTAAGAACATTCTGCAAAAGACCGTGGATGAAATGGACAATAAGTGAAAGTACAAGCTTTCTGATGCACTATGGGATTACCAAACTGCATACAAGACACCCATAGGCATGACACCTTATCAGCTGGTATATGGTAAAATATGCCACTTGCCTGTTGAATTAAAATTCAAAGCGCACTGGGGAATCAAGAAATAGAACATGGATCTCCATCTTGCTGGCAAGAATCATCAAATGCAAATATCTGAGCTGGAAGAATGGAGAGAGAAGGCTTATCACAACTCCAAGATTTACAAAGAAAGAACAAAAAGATGGCATGATAAGAGAATCAAGCACAAGGAGTTTAAGCCTGGTGACAAGGTCCTACTGTTCAATTCAAGAGTAAAGCTTTTTGGCCATGGAAAACTACGAAGTAAATGGGAAGGACCATTCAAGGTAGTTGAAACCTCATCAGATGGTGCTATTACAATTCAAGACGACTCGGGTAACATCTTCAAGGTAAATGGCCAACGATTGAAAATATTCCTTGAAAACGAAAACTTAGAAGAAATAGACATGATTGAATTTCTGCAATTTAATGATCCTATCTAAAAAGAATTCAATCATCAAGACTCTAGACAACTGAAACTTATATGCCTAACACTTAATCTGTTCCATGAGTTTTGTACCTATTTGAGTTTTGCAGGATTTAGAAGTTTGAAGAAAAGTGAGATTCAACATGTAGGCCACAAGAGTGAACAAAAGCTAAGCAAATATCTAGCTTGGGGGAGGGCATCCCCTAGTTATCAGGTAAGTATACCTATGTGATTATTGAGTCTATCTTATAGTCATAAAATACCAAAAATATGTGGACACATGAAGGTCCACGTCTGTAGAGTCTTTTATGAGTCCATTAGCTAAAAGAAAAAAAAAAAGATGAATAATCATTAAAACCAAATAAAGATACTTTAGCTATTTATTAAGGTGTGATCATAAAGTGTGTTTATAATTCTATCTAGTTTGTTAAGAGTCAAATAAAAAACTGAAGAACAATAAAATTGTGTTTTGGAAATGATGAATAGTTGCTCTATTGTAATTTCTTTCCAATTACCTAACTTTCAAGCACGAGTTCTCTTAATTAATAATGATGTCTTATAATGAAATTAAATGCATGGGTAGCAAATGCTTGATCTAAGGTCTAAGTAATTGGTGGGTATGATGTGATGATCCGAGCTACTGTTATCTTGTTCTAAACAACACTGAGTTCCGAGATTTACCAATATTAATATGACTAATAATTGCATTGAGTTAAATTAAACTTTGTTGACCCTATGCGAAGTTATCATGCTATTGAATTAAGATCACTTACACATTCCATTTATTTTCCGCATAAATGCTCATAATTATCTGTTGCTATCCTCTCAAAAGTTTGTTGGAAGACATGCGGCTATGCAAAAAGTATCCGAGAAAATAAAAAGGGACAAGTGTCCGAAACCTCAAAAAGATAGATCCCGAGGAAATAAAAAGGGACAAGTGTCCGGAATCTCGAAAAAATGAATATCGAAAAAAATAGGCATGTGTCCGATAGTAGAATTAGCCTCATAGCCATGTGTCTCTAATAAACAGAAGAGAGTGATAAATTAAAAAAAAAAACCGACCGACTCTATTTTCCATACACATACACTTCTCGATTCAATGATGTGATTGACTTTCTCTATGGATCCTTTGTTTAATTTGACAACAATATGTTTCTAAGCTTTTGAAAAAAATCATGAAAACTCCGGATTAAAAGGTGAAGTGAAAGAACTGGAGACATAGTACTTGATTTGATCATTCTATCTTTCAGTTACTCAAGATCCAAGATAAAAGCAATAAGCCCCATGATGAATAATGCGATATATTTGTTCTAAATTTAAAGGAAAATTTTTGTTTGAAGGTATGTGTACTTGTTGGAAGTGAAAATATAGCGAAGAACTCCCGATCCATTGTTGAGTTTGGCTTTGCTAAGGGACTAGCAAAGGTTAAGCTTTTTGGGAACTTGTTGATGGTCCTTAATGCCTATTTTATACCATCAATTATTGCATAAATTAATATGAAAAGAATCATAAAGCATAGTTGTAGGGTTTGATTCTAACGAGTTCCACGAGTTGTATTGTTCTCGATCGTTTTGTAGGTATATCTAATTTTACATAGAACAAAAGTATCTCAAATAAAGAATTGGACTGCACCATTACGATGGGCTCGTCGAGACGATCGAAACGGACATATCATTTGCTATATTCGAAGTCCGGAGTCAAAAGATATCAATTCTACACCGAAACCAACACTAGAAGACTCTAGAAGGCACGAGAAGGCGACTTACCGAAGGTGAGGCCCATCTGCTACAGGGTCGGCGCCCTCCAGAGCCCAATCAGGGCCCGCTTCGACGGACGGCCTTCTACCGCCTTAGGGTTTGCATCTCCACCATTGCCCCAGTCGGTTTGATCCAACGGCGCACGTTCATCCCACAGGGCTATAAATAAAGAGGCAGACCCCCCTCCCTGAGGGCACCACATTATTATGGAGATGTAGAGGCGTCCCTTGAAAGGATAGACTCTCATCTCTAGAACTCTTGTAAATTAGAAAATAAGGAGAGAGGAGAGGAGGAAGTAGAAGAGGAGCCGGCTTGACGGATCTTCCTCAACTTTGTACCTCTACGGAGATGATTTTTCTTCAAGTTCTTCAGTTGGTAACTTTAATTCTTCTATTTAATTAAGTTTTGTTCTTACTTTACTTTGTTTACGGGATCTTAGCTCGTATTGAGTGCTCTAGTTAGCGTACATGATTAGAGTAGTAATCGTTAGCGTAGACGTGGTGTCTAGGCTAGGGTTTACCTGAGTTTGCGCCCAATTCTTACGGTTAGTTGTGGTAGCCTTCAGAGGTGACAGCTTTGTTGGCCTTCGTATTCCATCACGTCGGAGTTGGTGTTTCGTAGAGCTGTTGGCAGCCTTCCCCAGCTACCTTCTTCCCAGTCTTATTCGAGAGTTGGAAAGGTACTGTTGCTCCAAAGGAGACAAGTATCGTGAGTTTGATTCTTAGTTGTCTAGATCACCTTAGATAGCCCCTTTCTACCCACCAAAAAAAACATTTATCTTTTCTATCTTTGGACGTTCTTGATTCGTTTCTAGTTCACTTCGCGTTCCTCGTGAAAAATCGATACCTTGGAATACTCTTAGGTGAAAGCTACAGCGGTATCCGTGCGCTTGCGGATTTATCTCTTTGATTATTCTGTGTGCGTTAAATATACCAACAGGGAGGTGGCGAGTTAGTAGCTGTAGGCGGCAAAGTGGCTTTGTTACCTATTCCATTAGGAACCACAGATTTTTTTAGTCCATCACATTCACGCATTTACCATCCATGTGACTGTATTAATATTTTTGAAAGGTGTTTTATTTGCTCGCAGTTCCCGTCTGATACCTGATAAAGCAAATCTTGGCTTTCGCTTCCCTTGCGACGGACCTAGGCGAGGGGTAACATGTCAAGTATCCGCCTGGGATCATGTTTTATTAGGTCTATTCTGGATGTACAATTCTATTTCGGTAGTCATTTTCCATTTCAGTTGGAAAATGCAGTCGGATGTTTGGGGTACTATAAGTGATCAAGGGATAGTAACTCATATCACAGGGGGAAACTTTGCGCAGAGTTCCATTACGATTAATGGTTGGCTTCGAGATTTCTTGTGGGCACAGGCATCCCAAGTAATTCAGTCTTATGGTTCTTCATTATCTGCATATGGTCTTTTTTTCTTAGGCGCTCATTTTGTCTGAGCTTTCAGTTTAATATTTTTATTCAGCGGCCGTGGTTATTGGCAAGAACTCATTGAATCTATCGTTTGGGCTCATAACAAATTAAAAGTTGCTCCTGCTACTCAGCCTAGAGCCTTGAGCATTATACAAGGACGTACTGTAGGAGTAACCCATTACCTTCTGGGCGGAATTGCCACAACATGAGCATTCTTCTTAGCGAGAATTATTGCAGTAGGATAGTGGCTAGGAGGATTTGAAAGGCATTATGGAATTAAGATTTCCTAGGTTTAGCCAAGGCTTAGCTCAGGACCCCACTATAAACGTAATTTTGTTTCTGTCTCGGGGTTCCTAATGTAAGTTTGATCTGTATTTGGCAAGTGAATTATGCCAAACTATTGGAGAAGAACTCTTTTTTCACTTGCAGAGTTGCCAAATCACAAGATTTACCAAGTGAATTTTGACACTCTCTTGGAGATGGATTCTTACTGCCACAGGTTTTACATCAATCGGCAACTTCGAACATACGACTATAAGGCTATCTAATGCAATACAATGATATATTACTCCGTGAGATGGATTTGATCTGTGCAGGCGACACGCGTCCATGCATGCGTGAGTCCAGCTATACTACACTCCGTCCCACACACTTTGCACTCGATCATGTGAGAACGCCCTGATTCAATTCCCACTACCGCCTCAAAGTTTTGTAGACATGCAATGCAATAATGCCAGATCACCCACTAATTGGCCGCCTGCAAATGCAATGATATGGACATATATTTACCGTATCAGCATTAACTACAATGTACATCAAAATGTGGGAATTTGGATGAGGCCAAAAGGGTCTTTGACATGTCTGTGCCCAAAGATGTTGTGATGTGGAACTCCACATCTCGAATAATCATGCCGGCCGAGAGATGCAAATCGGTTGCATCATTTCAAAGATGGGTTTTGTTCATGCTGTAGTAATTAAATTCCTTGCTTCACATCATCGCTTTGATGTCCCTTTCATTTGGTAAGTCTTGTTACCTCAGGACAGTCACCCTTAGTTTTACAAATCATTAATTAAATTGGCTACGTTACATGCTTCCTACTGTATTAATTTCATCCAAGAAAAGGCTTGACTGTACCTTGTTTAGTAATATTATCTTAATCTATTATAGGAAACACACATTCAGGATTTTATTTCCACTGAAGATGAGGATCAGCACATGGTCACTGCAAATTCTATTGTAATGCAGAGCTTCTGATTTCAACATGAACAAAACACAGTCGATCTGGCGAAGAACAAAGCTATGAGGTGAGAATTATTGTGATGTGTAGTTTATATTTCATTTGCAAAGTTTGTGCACTCATTTAGATTCATGTTTTTAATTTCACATCACATCATCGCGCGCTTTGATGATCATCTGGCTGGCGTTCGTGGCCACCGGGCTGCTAGCTAGCGATGTGCGTACGTGCAGGGCCTGCGCGTTGCTACGGTCAGATCAAGAACAAGCCGTACCCCAAGTCGCGCTACTGCCGGGGCGTTCCCAACCCCAAGATCCGCATCTTCGACGTGGGGCAGAACCGCAGAAGAAGCGCGGCGTGGACGAGTTCCCGCTGTGCGTGCCACCTGGTGAGCTGGGAGAAGGAGAACGTGTCGAGCGAGGCCCTGGAGGCGGCCCGCATCGCGTGCAACAAGTACATGGCCAAGCACGCGGGCAAGGACGCGTTCCACCTCCGGGTGCGCGCGCACCGGCCCGTTCCACGTCCTCTGCATCAACAAGATGCTCTCCTGCGCGGGCGCCGACCGCCTGCAGACGGACGGGCATGCGTGGCGCCTTCCGCAAGCCCACGGCCGGGCATAGCATAGGGCAGGTGCTCCTCTCCGTGCGGTGCCGCGACGCGCACGCGCACGAGGCGCCGCGCAGGCCAAGTTCAAGTTCCCCGGACGACAGCGGATGCGCTGCAGGCGGTGCGCTGTGCCTGGCCCGCGAGTCCGCGACACGCACTCGAGCGTCCTGAACTCGGCGGCCACGCGCGCCTTGAGCCCCGCGTGCCGCACGAACCGCTGCAGGCTGCCTCGGAACGTCTGCTCCTGCGGCTGCTGCACGATTTGCATTGCATTGCATATTTGCATTACACCAGAAAAATGCATGCTTCAGAAATCAGAATAGAGACTTTTGGCCACCCAAACTCGTCGTCGGTCTGTGGGTCTTACATGGCTGAGTGTAACGTGCCGGTCAGCTACTACGTTTCATTTCAGTATCAGTCAGAAACAGCGCTGGCTTACGGCAGCTTTGATGGTACGCCAACCTCGCCGCCACCGCCGTGGGCTACACCGTCGCCGCGTCCATCAGCATGCAGGCCGTCTGGAGGGCCAACTGCTTCCACGTACGCGCGGGGCCACGCCAACGCGTGCCGGAGCTCCAGCGTGCCGTACATGATCGCGTTCGGGGCCACCCAGGTCGTCTTCTCGCAGATCCCACACTTCCATCAGATCGAGTGGCTGTCCATCGTCGCCTCCGTCATGTCCTTCACCTACTCCGGCATCGGGATCGGGCTCGCCGTCGGCGGCGCGGCGGGCGTCAGCGTCGCGCACAAGGTGTGGAGCACGATGCAGGCGCTCGGCAACATCGCCTTCGCCTACTGCTCCAACGTGCTCATTGAGATCCAGGACACGATCAGGGCGGCGCCGACGGCGTCGGAGTCGGCGGTCATGAACAAGGCCACGGCGCTCAGCATTGCCACGACCACGGTGTTCTACGCGCTGTGCGGCTGCATGGGGTACGCCGCCTTCGGGAACGCCGCGCCGGACAACCTCCTCACGGGCTTCGGCTTCTACGAGCCATTCTGGCTCGTCGACGTCGCCAACGCCGCCATCGTCGTGCACCTCGTCGGCGCGTACGTACCAGGTGTTCTGCCAGCCCATCTACGCGTTCGTCGAGAGCCGGGCCGCCGCCGCGTGGCCGGAGAGCGCGTTCGTCTCCAGGGAGCTCCGCGTGGGGGCCTTCGCGCCCACCGCGCTCCGGATGGTGTGGCGGTCGGCGTTCGTGCGCCTCGCCACCATCGTCGCCATGGCGCTGCCGTTCTTCAGCAGCGTCGTGGGGCTCATCGGCGCCTTCACGTTCTGGCACAGGAGCTTTCCAGGAAGTACTACGACGCGGGACATCGCGATCTGGAGCTGCAGGTTGGTGACTGGTGTGGCTCCGTCTACTTCATCGCACAACCCAGTCACTTGCACCACATGGAATTTTCAATATACAAATAGCTGAAAGTAATAAACCATGAGATGAGTGTCGGCTAGATGAACATGGAATTTGAGAGAATACTTCTATATTCTTACAGATCCTTGAGTCGAATCAAAGAATCTGAACAGAAGTCTAAGAATAGTTGATTTCCCTGCATATATGAAAGGTATAGTTAAGCAAACCTTAGTGATGCTCGTACTGAACACAGATTCTCATAAGGAAAATCATATGGTGCTGTCAGAAGTTAAGTGTATATTGAAAAGCACATATGTAGTACACATAAAGTTGAGTGTAGCCACAAAAATTCAGTTTGAAATTCATCTTTGATGCTGAGATTAAAAAATATATATATAAGTGCCACTGTCAGCACATGATGAATGCAATGTTTCAAATTCATCACAAAAATCACATATGTAGTACACATAAAGTTAAGTGTAGCCGGAACAATTCAATTTGAAATTCATCTTTGATGTTGAGATTAAATTAAAAAAACATAGTGGTGTTGTCAGCACATTATGAACAGTGCCAGTTTGACTGGTCGTCAATTTTGTTTCTTG
Organism: Chrysopogon serrulatus; assembly: GCA_015844335.1. Classification (NCBI taxonomy): domain Eukaryota; kingdom Viridiplantae; phylum Streptophyta; class Magnoliopsida; order Poales; family Poaceae; genus Chrysopogon; species Chrysopogon serrulatus. The sequence continues at coordinate 205,414 of JADLZL010002415.1, read as the reverse complement.
GTATAGGATGAATTTCAAACTGAATTGTTCTAGCTATACTTAACTTTATGTGTACTGAATACATGATTTTTCAAACAAACATGGTATTTTACCTAACCAGGGCGCCAGCCCCCGGGCACAAATCTGCACTCTTCAGTAAAAGAAGTTTTAAGGCCCACACTTAAGCATAAAAAAGATATTTCCATAATTATGCAAAACAGTTTAACATTACTTTAATTTGTTCATTAATAAGATAAGATTTGGTATATAATCTCAAAGAGGTAAAATATAATAGACCCATGCTAGCGAGGCGCTGTGGTGATTTCGTCAATCTCGAGATTTGCCGGTTCATCTCAGTTCTTCAAGGTGCTCATAGGGGTAGGGTGTGCGTGCGTGCGTTCATAGGGGTGAGTGTGCGCTTGTGTATATGAGTGTCTGAGTCTGTAACTGGGTCTTCGCAAAAAAAAAAAAGATCATACCCAGCTAACACTAGTTGGGCGTCGAAATGGACATATTGGTTTGAGCATTGTTTCCGATAAGAGGCCTAGGTATAACTTGCTGAACGCTAGCTTATGTTGTTCACTGCTGATAAGCTATATGGAGACTTCTACTACCAAATGTTGTTTCTATCTTACTTGTCCTGTAGTCTGACATACAGCATCACCATTTGCATCATAGAGTAGAAGAAAATTAGTTAATCTAACCACCAATATTCAAGGGTTTCCACCAAACAAGATTATCTTTATGCATATCAACGCTAAATGGAGCCTATAAATACTATCTCTGTTTACGAACTATTATGAAATACTAGATACTAGTATCCGGAATCTATTCAACTCAATAGACTCATATTAATAGTAGAAGCAAACTAACAAGTTTATATTAAAAATAAAAATAGGTTCTCAGCTATTGCTAAAATGTAAAATATGATGAGCAATAGCGACCTTCAAACTCAAAATTCTTACATTCAGTTTGGTCAGAACAACCATTATTCGATTTCGTCAGTCATGTTATCCAAAAAAAAAATCGTCAGTTAAGAATTTGCCAGGATATAGTTGGAGATTTACCGATCTCGTCCAGAATTGTTTGATGACCCGCTAGACCTGTAACTGTAAGAGGGGGTGTCGATGAGAAAACCAGTTGTTGCTGTACTCACAGTCGCATCCCTTTACTTATTTATTGAAATTTCTAGGGTTCTTCTAGGTCAAAATTCCGCCTTTTCTCCAGATTTTCTCTTGCAAATTCAGAGAAATGCCAACGCACGGGCGGGCGGGCATCTTCCTAAGGAAAAAAAATCTAATTTTCCTCCCTCAACTTTCCCAAAAATATGTTTTCTCCCTGAATTTCAAAACCGGACAAACAGCCTCCCTCAACTTTTCAAACCATGCGCTTTACCTCCCTAGAGTGGTTTTGACGGTGGTTTAACAGTGGTTTTGTCTTTTTCTTTTTTTTATTTATTTCGGTTGAATTTTTAAAAAATTATAGTAAATCACAAAAAAAAATCATAAAATAGAAAATCTAATCTTGTTGGACTCCACTTGAGTAGATCTACACATTGAATATATAATGTGGTGTGTTTTAATACAAAGTTTTTGATAGTATTTTTTTTTTTTATTTATTTTGGCTAAATATTTAAAAATCATAGTAAATCACTAAAAATCATAAAATAGAAAATTTAATTTTGTCGGACTTCGCATGAGTAGGTCTACAAAGTGAATATATAATATGGTATGCTTTAGTCCAATAAAATAATTATAGAAGCTACATTTATGAATTATTTTAATTAATTACAAAGAAAAATATAGATCAAAAGTTATAGCAAGAATTTTGTAATAAAGTATATCATATTATATGTTCATTTGTAGATCTACTCACGTGGAGTCTAAGAAAATTAGATTTTCTATTTTATGATTTTTTCTGTGATTTACTATAATTTTTCAAAGATTCAGCCAAAATAAATAAAAAAAAAAAAAAGACCGACAAAAAACTTTATATTAAAGCATACCATATTATATATTCACTATGTATATCTACTCATATGGAGTCCAACAAAATTAGATTTTCTATTTTATGAATTTTTTATAATTTTTTCAAAAATTCAGCCAAAATAAATAAAAAAGGAAAAAGACAAAACCACTTTTAATGTAGCAAAACCACTATCAAAACCACTCCAGGGGAGGTAAAAGTTGTTTAAAGTTATTTATCTGGTTTTGAAATTCAGAGAAAAAAATTAGTCTTTCACAAAAATTGAGGGAAAAAAATAGACTTTTTCCTCTTCCTAACCTTCTTTTTTTCGATTGCATCTTCCTAACTTCAGGGCCCTTTTTGCAGCCTGAAAATACACGGGCAGATTGGACCGGGTAGATTTGGGCTCTTGCCATGCCATCGCCATTTATAACCATAGAAGCCTATCAAATTTGAAGCCCACTAGGAATATAGTGGGCATGGCTTCTAGATTCTTTTCGCTGTGGCCGTGGATTGTTTGTCCTTTTTAAGGAAAAAAATGATGAGTGGTGGATTTGTCAATTATTACGAGGGATGATGGCCTGGCGATGATGACGAGCTGTAGAAAAATGGGATAGACGAAGACAATGCAGAGAAGGCAGGCCACCGTGGACCGGATGGAGACGCAACAAAGAACAACCCCCCTATCGGGCGACGCAAATGCAGGTCAGCCGGCCGGCAAATTTGGACTTCGAAATTTGAATCCATCATCACGGCATCACGTGAAGACAACAGTAGACAGCAGCAATAGCCAAGAGCCTCTCGCTCGGCGCGCCATTCGGCTTGGGGTCGGCCTGTGTGCACGCGTTGCAGCCCGTGTCGTGGCCCGCGTGACGCCGCCGCGGTTCCCACGTATACGCATTCATTCATGGACCTCTATATTCATCCTCTATATATTCTAGTCATTAAGATTTTTTTATATCTAATTATTCTGCACTCATCTATCATCTATATCATCCTCTATCTACTATGGAACCCACTTGCCAAGATTTTTTATTTTTTCCTTTTTTTCTCATTATTTTCCTTTTCCCCTCTCCTCCTTATCCATTCGGGTCACAGCCACCACCACCGCCGTCCTCCTCCACCTCCACCTCTCCCGTCCTCCCACCAAGGCCGGCGGGAGCGGCGGGGCTGGGCGGCGGCCTCCTCCTCCCGGCGTGGGCGTGGCCGATTTAAGCTCCTACGCGCGCTTGGGGTGGAGCTCTGCGCGCGGACGGCGAAGCTCGTGGACTCCCATTAAGGATGGGGGTGGTGCTCCAAATGGATATCCGCGGTTCTTCTCTCGTTCATCTAAAAAGAACTACTTCTACAACAACTCCCTAAATCAACTTGATATTCTTATAAACTTGGCAAAAACACAAAAAATATCTCCAACAACTTGGTAAATCAACTTGCTAAATTTCCCAAGTTGCTATCCGAAGGTCTCTACTGCTAAGATTTGCCAAGTTGCTATCCCCCTCTACGGCAAATCCTCGGCGGGGACGAGCAAATCCGTCATGGATCGGCCGCCGTATCTCGTCATCGACCTCAACGAGGCGCCGTCGCCGCCCGCCGGGCGACACCCCGCCGGCGCAGGCCCCGTCGCCCGCCCGCGGGAGTTGGCTCCGCCCGTCCGAGTCCCTTCCCCCAGCCCTCCTCCTCCGCAGCTTCCTCCTCTGCTGCCGCCACGCCCCGGAGCTCCGGCGCGCCGCCCCGGTTCCAGCGGGCCAGCGTAATCGGCGGCACCCGGTCCATCACAGGAAGAGCCGGGGCAACCGGAGGGTGCGTCTGGGACCCCTATGGCTCGACACCTTCGTCACGCCGCCGCCGCCGTGTCATCAGGCGGTCGGCCCTTTCACGACCGTCGCCTCCTCTCGCTTTCGCTTTCGGCGGAAGGCGTAAGAAAAAAAAGGACCGGTGTACAATTTTATTACACTTTCCCCGACCTCTCTGTGCAAAACTCTAGGGACTCATATGATCAGATTTTTGATTTTAGCAAGTTGGAATAGCAAATTGTTGGATAGAGCTCTTTTTTTACTTGCCAAATGAAATAGCAACTTGCTAAATCATACAATTTAGCAAGTCAATTATTCCAAGTTGTTGGAGATGCTCGATCCACGAACCGACTGAGCGAGAGGAGAGAAGAGGAGAGGGAGGAAGCATATAGAACATATGAAAAGACAATAAAAACGTATGAAAAGATAGAAATTGTGTATGTAAAAGATAGATGATTAGAAAAGCATAGGATTTTGTAATAATGGGTGTTTTTAAACCATGCAAAAATATCTATCTATATTTATATTTAATAATAATATTTAATATTATTAAACTAAAGAGCCAAACGTTCTTCTTATTTTTTCATCTTATCCTCTTTAACTAATTTTGAAAATGTAAAAATATCTATATAACTCTCATGTTCTGAGCGACACATATTAGAGACAGATTCTTAAAGTAATATTATTTTAGAATTCTAATTTAAATATGTCTATAGTCCTAAGTAAGCTGAATACTCCCTCCATATCAAAAAAAAAACCTGACGTTTAGGACATAATTGTGGTAACCAAGGAGTAATTAATTAGAGGACATTTTTTCTTTATATGCCCCTATTAAATAGGGTTGCGGATGCTCTTCATACGAGAAAGTCCTCTAGCCCAAGTGGCTAGTGCGCTGAGGTGTGAGATGCGTAGTGGCGAGTTCAAAACCCAGCGGCGCATGATTTTTTTGCAATAACTCTTGGCGGGCGGCGCTGCTGAACAGAGTGAGGGGCAAACGCGTCCACAGGACGGGATCACACGCCACAACGACAAGTTTTGTGGAAACGGCGCATGCACCCAGGACGTCAGGTTTTTTTGATATGGAGAGAGTAGAAATTAGCTCCCTCGAGTCATGCTCGAGACAGTTGTTTTATAGTTGGGCTGGGCTATCAGCTCTCTTTGGTGGGAAAGGGTCTTGTCAGATCTTGTTGTGCCACTGGAATAGATCCTCAATGAGACCCTAGATACTTTATCATGGCAGCCTCTCCACCACCACCACCTTTTGTTTCTATCACCATCTAAAAGGGCACTAAGACTAGAGGCGAGAAGAGGGGATGAATTAGGTATTTAAAAATTTATCCTAACTAGGGCTCATACTAGAAAAACAACAAACTAGCTATCTTCATGTGCACATGTGTTTTTTAATTCTTTATACCTAACCACACTTATAAAGAGTTTTACAGCCCACAGTTAATATAACACCTCAAGTGTTAAGCATGCATTAGGCACTTAATTAATTCACACTAATCATCATTAAGCATAGCATAAGCACCATCAAGCATGAAACCCTAGGTTTCATCTCATCATCTCATGTGTGTTGCATTTTTATTTTAATTGCTTGCTTGATTGATTAATTAGTTAATTAATTACCTTGCAAATCACTTGATCAAGTTTGGATCCATGTGCCCAGCAATTTGAAAAGTTTTAACAAATTTTATTGCAAGAGTTTTGGTGCAATTTGAAGCAAAAAGAAAATTATTTGGAAAATCCCTTTTAATGCCCTTAATTCAAAATGAAATTATAATTCAAAATCTGTTTTGAATTTGGACTTGACCCCAAAATAAAAAAGTTTCAGTTTGAAAAGTTCTACAACTTTCATTTTGGGCACTTTGCTTGAATCTACTTTTAAAATTGTCAAAAAGTCATCTTTTGGTCGGTTTTAGTTTGAATTCAAAATTTCAAAAAAAAAGAAAAAAAAAAATCACCGCAAACGGCTAGGCGTTTTGGCCCAAAGACGGCCCACGGCCCACGCCAGCGCCAGCGCCAGCGCCAGCGGCGTCGTGGCCGACCGGCCTCGAGGCCCGAATCGTCACGCGCTTCGCCGTCGCTGGCCGCTGCGCCGCGTGGTGGCCGGAACTGGCCGGTGGGGCCCACGCCAGCGTACGACCCGGCCACCCCGTTTTTGGAACGCCTGCCTTTCCATTTCGCATTAGCCCCGCCTGCAGCGGCTCCCTCTCGCTCTTTGCCTCGCACCGCAGCGGCCGTAGCAAAAGCGCTGCCGGCGGCGAGCTTGCCGCCGCGCCGTTCCTCCGCCTCCGCTTGAGCTCGCGCTCCTCCCGCGCGCACGGCCTCCGCCACCACTCCCCGCAACCGTCCGAGCCACCAACCGCCGCTGCATTGCCTCGGTAAGGGCCAAATTGGCCGTTCCTCTACCGCCACCATGGCCGAAGCTCCGGTGCGCTCTCGGTCCGCCGTGCCACCGTCGCTCCACCTTCTGCGCTTGCTCCGTGCGCACCATGGCCGCCTGGGCCTACGCCACCCGTCTAGGGGCTCAATCGAACCGATTGAAGCCCTGGCGGCTCACATCGCTGCGCCGCCATTGCCATTTGCGCCGCCGCGTCCACATGCACGCCGCCGTGAGCTCTGGACTGCCTAATCGAGGCATCCAACCCACCTGGCGAAGCTCCGCTTGAAGCTTTGTGGGGCTCGTGCTCGCCCCGACACGCCTTGCCACCGTCGGGGTAGCCGCCGGCGGTGAGCCGCAGGGCCGCCTTCACGCCGCCGCTCGCCGCCGTCGCTTTTCCGGCCGTCACTGATGCAACCAACCCCCACCACGGGGTGCGGCTCGCCATGGAGCACGACGGTGCTACCCTCGCCGCCGGTGGGCTCGCCGCCGACAAGCTAGGGGCGGTCAACCGCCGCCTACGCTCCCGGCCGGCTGACCGGTGGGGTTGAGTTTGACCCGGGCCCGCGCGTCAGTGAGCCCTGGTCCAGTGGACCGGGTGCACGTAGCATTTAGGGTTTCGGATTTTCGTTTTATCCCTTTCCAGAAATGCTTTTGATTGGTTTTAAATTCATAACTGGAGCAAATGAGATCCAAATTTGATGAAACTTGTTTTGCTAGGTTGCTTGTGAATAGATCTACCATGGAAAAATATGTGATGCAATTTTTGTGATATTTCCCTGTGCAGTTTTATTTATTTATTGAAAAGACTAAAATCTGTTTAAATGCATAGTAAATTGAATATTGCTCAGAAAAATGTGGTTCTTGTTTGGTTAGGTTTTTATTGTGATGTACTTTCTGAGAAAAATATATACCATGCAGTTCCTGTGTAAAAATATTGAAATGTGATTTAATTGCATTTTTAGGCTATTTCTTGTTTATTTTGTAGTAATTAAATTACTTCGTGAAAAGTCTTGTAACTTTTTGATGACTGCTCTTGTGTTAAGAAGTTCTAAAGAAAAATATAAAATCTATTGTTTAACACTTTTCACAGTACAAAGTTATTAAATGTGTATTTCTGTCCTATTGCTTTATCTTTTTTGTGTAGGCTGTTATACTCAGTAAAATGTGATGAAAATTTTATCATGGCTCTGTTTTAGCATGATGTAGCTACTGTAATTTTTGTAGATTTTTCTGGACTGTTCAGACAGAGGTCACAGTTTAGGCCTTTAATTTTACATGAAATGATAAGGCTTTGAATTAATTGTTTCAGTAAGTTTGATATTGCTTTTTGGGCACTTTTAATTATGATATTCTTGCTGGTCATATTGTGCAGTACCATAATTAAAATGTGATGTTGGGTTATGAGTAGTGTTACTTCTCCTTTATGTATGTGTTGTGTGTGTGTGCATACACACACCCACCTTTCTTTATGCACTTCTCTAAGTAGTTAGAGAAGGGATTTGCACATACTCAGTAAATAAATTAGGTTGTTAGTAGAGAGGAGATATGCACCTACTCTATCAAATAAAATGTTAATCATCCTCATTCATGAGCATCGCACCTATGCATTCTTCATATTTATACCGTGCATTGCATCATACAGGTTCGCAGGAGGAGCCCCAAGGTTTGGAGTTCGAGGAGAGCCTGCAGGAGGACCAGCAGCAGGAGGCCCCCGTAGGAGAGGAAGAAGAGGAATTGCCTGAGTGCCCTGACCATCGTGCTAGCGACTTCGAACGAGGCAAGCCCCGGAGCATTTCCTTACCTATGCTTCTAACAGTCTAATTATGCTTTATGATTGATGCATTAAGTATAGGAGTTGTGTGCAACCGTTGATGCATTATACCCTTGTTTACCCTTGATTATCCTGCCTTGAATTACCCTGCTAGTCTAGAGCAAGTTTATTTGCTTAGCTTGTTTAGACGGTAAAAGTCGGGTAATTTCCTGTCATCCGCGAGCATAGGTGGTTACTTATGATTGATGGAAAGCTTTATGTTGATATCATCTGGTTATTGGTTATGGTTGTGATAATTGGAGACCGGGCAGAGTCTTATGGGGTTGTTGGACCATAGTGATTCCGTCTGTGTCGATTAAGGACCGTACCGTTGCGCGTCCCTCGAGTCATGTTGAACGCATGCCTCACACTTAGCTGGCCGGATAAGTCTTTCCGACCGCGAAGCCTAACACTATCCAGGCCGGCTCTCGACCCGTTCGCACCGTACTGGAGATGCATGGGGGACCACGGGGGCGAAGAGTAAGTCCGAGGTCCAGCAAGGCTGGCTAAGGCAGTCGGGCGGTCCCTGGGTACGGTGGTTCCGCTCGAAACCGCGTTTTCTTCCCGGATATGTGCCACGGTGACCTGTAGCTCACTTGGCTCGTGAGCGTGGTTTGTGTGAGGAATACCCCCTGAGCTCAGTAGTAATCGATTCAAATCGCCATCTTTTTTTCTCGACAAAGTGAACACTTGACTTGAGCTACGCCATCGTAGTAATGATTATGGAATGTGGTTAATGATGATGATAAATTAAGCCGTTATGAATTATGGTTACTACTTGATTGCTTAATCATGATTATTATATTACAATGATGCTTAGTATAGGTGCTCACCTAGCATAAATAGGAATGATTAAGCTGAGCTGTCACTATAAAATGGTTACCACTGCTTTCGCAAATGAGTCATGCTATCCCTGATAAAGCCTGTCATACTCCTTAGAGTCTTTTATTTTAAGTCAGACGGGTAAGTCTAGCTGAGTACCTTCTCATACTCAGGGTTTTTCCCGCTTGTTGTTTGTGCAGACGGGCATACCTTCCACGGGTACTGCGAGACCTGTCTTTATCTAGTGGATTAAAGGACCAAATGGCATGGTCATTCTTAATATTCTCCCCAACTGCTTTTGGTGGATTGACGGTCAGCTGGCACTGTACTAAACTTTAAAGTGTGTGTTGGGTTGAGCTTTCAAAACTACTTTGCTTTTCGCTACTTGAATTCGAGACTTGGTTTGTAATAACTTTTATTTCTGCACTCTGATATTATTGAACTATTTGTGAACTGTTGTAACGTGTGAATGGTGACGCTAAACTTGTACGATCTTGGTTGATAATGTTTGGTTTGAAATCCTTCGAGATTTCCGGACTACCGGGTTTATAAGGGCTTAAGTGTGCTTATTACTTGCGTGGCGAGTGGTTTTTGCACTTATGCTTTTATGAATTGGGCGGTTCTGTGACAGTTAATCCTATAACTAGCATATAGTAATTTAGGAAAGGTAAAGGTTACACAATCAAGTACAATTTGAAAGCTTATGATAAGTAAATAAACCAAGCAAGAAGGGCAAACACCTAAAGAAAAGGATGCATTATATGGTATCAGTTGCCAAAACACAACCCCTAGTTCATGTTGTTCCATGAAAGATATGCTCTCGTTCATCGAGCTTTACCCCGATCATGGTGTTGGGCAAATCACAAAGGTCACCGTCGACCAATATAAGTGCCATAGCACACTAAGGCTCACCACTTGCCACCTAAATCTCCCAATCACCAAGGTATCATTCATTACAAAGCTTTCTTTACCTATGAATTGGTCTCCTTGTCCACTCCCACATAGTCGTCGCCATTCCACAACAAGCTTGGAGGGGCGATGTCATCAGACAGATGTAAGGCTCCAAGTATGCACTATCTTATGCATTGGACGCGGCCAATATCCACTTATATGGTGGATGGAGTGTTCTAGCACTTGCTCTAGCTTCTCATGGTCTTAGGACACTCCAACAACCTCCAAAATAGCTGACAGAGTCAAATATACATAGCACATCCATTTATATAATCATTGCAAATGTTAAGAACGACGTATAGAAATATGAAGTAAACGAAATTCAATCACAGCGGAGACACACGATTTACGTGGAAAACCCCTCCAATGTGAAGGGGAAAAACCACGGGCACCCGGCCGGAACAATCTCACTATCTCAAGAGTTTGGGGTTACACGCCAATGGCGGCTTACAAGAGAACCTCACAAAAGAACTATTCTCCACGAAACCCTAGCAAGGGTATTTATCTCACGCAAAAGCATCCACCGTTGGCTTAAGATGGACGAAACTTCGGGCGACCGGAATTTCGGGTCCCCCGACCGAATTTCCGGTCGGGGCAGCGTGATGCAGGCCGTCGCGTGCTAGAGATCACTTCCGGTCTTTGTCCGGAACCTCCGGCTTACCGGGAATTTCCGGTCCCGACCGGAAATTCCGGTCAGGAATTTGGAACAACTCCAACAAACTCCACCTTGAGACAAATTCATCTTGTATCATAAATCAACCCATCATCCCGATCAACAAAGATAGAAAACCACAGGTGCCAACAATAGTCTCTTGAACTATTCTATTAAACCTACTAAGCTTGAGCATAACTCAAACTTAGCAAATGAAATAGGCTTTGTCATCATATCGGCAAGATTATCATGAGTACTAATCTTGCATACCTTCACTTACCTTCTTCAATCACATCACGCACAAAATGATACTTAATATCTATGTGCTTAGTTCTCTCATGGAACATCTGATCTTTAGTGAGGTAAATTGCACTTTGACTCACACAAAGCAAGCTTATGCAAGATTCAACTCCACTGAGCTCGGCGTACAAACCTTTCAACCATATCAATTCTTTTGCACGCTTCACAAATAGCCATATATTACGCCTTCCGATAGTAGACAATGCAACAACAGATCTGTAAAGTAGCCCTCCAACTCACAAAGACAACTGCCAACAAGTAAACACATAACCATAAAGTGATCTTCGCCCATCCGTCGGATCAGCAGCATAATCAGAATCCACATAACCAATAAGACCCTTATCGGTTCTTCCAAACTTCAAACAGAATCTGCTGTGCTTTAGAGGTACCGAAAATCCACCGAACGCCCTCCAATGTTCTTTGCCGATTAGACATATATCTACTAACAAGACTCATAGCATATGATAAATCCGGACGAGAGCAAACCATGGCATACATCAAAGACCCAACAAAGACTAGAATAAGGAACCCTTGACATGTACTCAATCTCCGCATCTGTACTAGGACACCGAAAGTGACAACTTAAAGTGAGGTGCAATAGGGGTACTAACAGCCTTAGCATTTTGCATGTTGAAACGCTGAAGAACTTTCTTGATATAATTTTGTTGACTAAGAAATAGCAAACCAGATTTTCTATCTCTACTAATTTCCATACCAAGAATTTTCTTAGCACTACCAAGATCTTTCATATCAAACTCACTACTCAACAACTTCTTTAACTTAGTGATTTCAATCTTACTCTTGACAAAAATCAGCATATCATCAACATATAACAAAGAAATATATAGGTGATCCATTAACATGCTTGATGTAAACACAGCTATCAAATTTAGATCTCTTAAAAACGTGTGACAACATAAATGAATCAAACCTCTTGTTCCACTGACGAGAGGACTGTTTCAAACCATACAAGGAGCGCTTCAACTTGCACATATATTTTTCCTTGCCAGGCACTATGAACCCTTCCGGTTGGTCCATGTAAATGTCCTCCTCTAGCTCTCCATGCAAAAATACAGTCTTCACATCTAACTCGCTCAAGCTCAAGGTCATGTGAAGCAACAATACTAAGAAAAGTACGAATTGAACTGTGTTTTACCACTTTGGAGAGAACACATCATTATAGTCAACACCCGAATTTGATCAGAAACCTTTTGCAACTAACCTTGCCTTATACTTTGGAGGCTCCCTTGGAGATAAACCCTCCTTTCTCTTGAAGATCCACTTGCAGGTTGATGGTCTTCTTTTTCTTAGGCAAAGGTACAACCTCCCATGTATTGTTCTTCTCAAGAGATCGCATCTCCTCGTGCATAGCAGAAATCCAATTCTCACTATCGGCACAACGAACAGACTTCTTTATAGGTTCTTTGGCTCATGAACATTCTCCACCACTGTTCAAAGCACAACTCAAAGCATAGTAAGACAAATTACATTCTTCAATAAGACGTTTAGGAGGTGCTCTTGTCCTTTTTTGACTTGCGTTGAGCAATAGGTAATTCCTCCTCTAGCTGCAAAATAGGAGGAGTTTGCTGAACATTATCATGAGTATCAACATCAGCAACATCATTATTACGGTCATCCTGCTCATCAACAGGCTCCACCTGCACACCTGTATCATCATCAACATGCTCCACCTGCATGCGCATACGCTGCAGCTCTTTTTCTGAAACATGTTCTAAGGGCAAACTGTTAGTAAACATCACAGATTCATTGAATACAACACTCCTGCTCATAAAAGTCTTTCCTGTTTCAGGATTCCATAATTTATAGCCTTTGACTCCCGAACTATAACCAAGGAAAAGACACTTAACAGCTCTAGGCTCTAATTTTCCATTGTCAACATGAGCATAAGTAGTGCATCCAAAAACTTTTAACTGTGAATAATCAGCAGGCGTACCAGACCATACCTCCATGGGAGTTTTCTTATTTAGTGGAATAGAAGGCGACCTGTTTATCAAATAACAGGCAGTATTGGCAGCTTCAGCCCAAAAACGCTTGCTCATCCTTGCATGAGACAGCATGCAACGGGCCCCAGGATATAATGGTCCTGTTCATACGTTCGGCCACACCATTCTGTTGTGGAGTATGGGGTATGGTGTGATGCCTAACAATGCCTTCCCATGCGCAATAATCATTAAAGGCATGCGAACAAAATTCTCCACCATTATCGATGCGAAGCAATTTTACCTTCCTTTCAGTTTGCCTTTCTATCATTACTTTCCAGTTCTTAAAAGCAACAAATGTATCATCTTTATGTTTCAGAAAATAAGGCCAAACCCTTCTAGAGTAATCATCAATAATTGTAAGCATATAACGTGCACCACCAAGAGGGGCTTCTTAGAAGGACCCCATAAATCAGCATGAACATAATCAAGAGTACCTTTGGTGGTGTGAATGTAAGTGTTGAACTGTACCCTCTTATGCTTGCCAAATATGCGAGTGCTCACAAAACTTGATCTTACTCGAAGTGCAGCCATTCAAAGATTTCTCTTCATCAATTCTGCCATACCATGGTGACTCATATGTCCCAAACGCATGTGCCAAAGGTTAGTTTTACTAGGTTCATCATTAGTAACAAAGCGGCCGCGGTGAATCGAGAACCGGGTAAAGTACACCCTCTAAGGACATATAACTTTGCGGATTAAGATCACCTTTCAAAACAGACAAGAGAACCTTTTGATACCTTTAGAATGCCATCTGAACCGGAATATTTGTAACCTTCCGCATCAAGTGTGCTCAATGAGATAAGATTTACGGACATCTCTCGGTATATACGGCGTTTTTCAGCGTGCGTGTCATGCCATCATCGGTCTTGATCTGAACCGATCCAATCCCCACGATGTCACATGGGTTATCATCTCCCATCCGCACAACATCCCCTTTCTCGCACAGGGCTTATAAGAGCTAAACCAATTTACATTAGTGCAAATATGAAATGAACATGCGGAATCAAGAATCCATTCATCATGACCAGCAACACAACCAGCAAATACTACCGGACAATCTCGGAATCATCATCGAAGCGCAGCGACAATGAGAGACCTTACCGGCCGTCTTGTTTTTCCTCTTCTCCTTATTCTCGTACTTTTCTCGCAATCCTCAACATTATGATTTGTCAACTTGCAATAAACACAGAAACTTTTTATTACCATGCGGCTTGGACTTTGAACGGCCTCTCCTTTTCGTAGTTCTTTCTACCATCATTGCCATCATTGGAGAATCTGTTTTCGCCCGCCTCTCACATGCAAAGCTTAAGCCCTTGGAGGACGACGTTCCGTCATTCTGCACCATGCCTCTCATCTTCTCCCTTGATTTGGAGAGCCTCATAAACTTCCTTTAGGGTTAGTTCATCACGGCTCAAAAGTATGGTGTCACGAAAATTTGCATACGAATTTGGCAAAGAGCATAGCGATAAAAAGACCTAAGTCCTCATCATTATACTTCACCTCCATCGACACTAGGTCGGCAACGATCTTCTTGAATTCAACGATGTGGGTCATCACCGAATCCTCCTCCTTCATCTTGAGTGAACAACTTCATCTTCATCTGCATCTTCTTGGTTAGATCCTTGGACATACGAGATCGATTCCGGTTTCAACCATAGTTCTGCGCAGCCGTTTTCTCGTTCAAACACTCCTCGCAAAATATCATTATGAAGATGCAAGTGAATTAGGGCGAGCGCCTTTTGATCCTTGCGGATCTCATCCGAGTCCACTCGGCCTTCCTCTTGCCGAAGTTATCCAGCGCCTCATCATAGTCATGAGTCTGCGCGAGAATCCCCCATCTTGACTTGCCATAGCGAGAACCGCGTGTCGTAGTTCAGCCGGCGGAAGATCGAACTTCATCGACGTCGTCATGAACCCTAACAGACAACCAAAGCTCGGTACCACTTGTTAAGAACGACGTATAGAAATATGAAGTAAACGAAATTCAATCACAGCGAGACACACGATTTACGTGGAAAACCCCTCCAATGTGAAGGGAAAAACCACGGGCACCCGGCCGAACAATCTCACTATCTCAAGAGTTTGGGGTTACACGCCAATGGCGGCTTACAAGAGAACCTCACAAAAGAACTATTCTCCATGAAACCCTAGCAAGGGTATTTATCTCACGCAAACAGATCATTGTTGGCTTAAGATGGACGAAACTTCGGGCTGACCGAATTTCGGTCCCCGACCGAATTTCCTGGGGGCAGCTGATGCAGGCCGTCGCGTGCTAGAGATCACTTCGGTCTTTGTCCGAACCTCCGGCTTACGAATTTCCGGTCCCTGACCGGAAATTCCGGTCAGGAATTTGGAACAACTCCAACAGCAAAGAGTATGGAAATATATTGACCAGACAATGCGACACTCACAAAGATGTCACAGTCAGAATCGTTCAGCTCGTTATAACAATTGAACTAGCCGTTGTCTCATTTGTTGACAACTTGACATCATGGCCCAACACTTCCCTTCATCATAGCCAATGTATTTTCATGGCACTTTTGCCTTTATGCTTCATCGGACTACAATATGGACCATCCAATGCTCTCATTGACATGGGATGCAGACTACTGGCCTACTAATCTCCACAACGGTCACCAAGAAAGCAAGAACCTCGCTATATGGGTTGTTCAAACAAACACTAATTCTTTGCCGCTCAATTCCTTCATTGCAGAACTGTCCAGCCCGTTCTAGTGCACAATGCTCCCCTAGACCCCAAAGCCATTTGTTCGACACACACATTTCCCTTGTCATTGGCCCATTCAGACATGCCTTTCTTCATTGTTTTCTTGATATCACCATGGTTTTTTCTTCAATGTTTGCACCCTTTGTTTCCTTACATCCATAGGATCTAAGTGGGCCTACCTAACAGATCTTAACACATATGTTAATCCTAGTTATTGAGTTGTCATCATTATTACCAAAACCACGATAGGACATGGACATGACATATGATCTGTTTTGGATTCAACTTCGGATAAACACAACCCTCGAAGCTCCGGAAGTTGACTAATGATTTTTTTTTGCTCATACTAGAATACAGGAAAAAGATGAAGACAACACTATTGCTTTGGAATGTCTCGAGATCAATGAATAAAAGAAGCGAAGTCACCAAGCCTACTTCGATCAGGAAGTCAACGGTTAGCATGAGTACTTTGTAGCAAAGCGAACTCAAAGGGTAACGAAAAAAATTGATCTCGCTTCTAACGCGGAGATTCCTAGACATTGACATGTGCCTCAAGACATTGGAAATATGAAGAACATAGTAGCTGAGATGCAATGATTGTTTTATCCCTAAGAAATAATGGGATTGTATTCAATCACGACGAAGGCATTTTAGTCTTTGTATATGAATAACAAATACTAGGATCCCTATAAATACCCCATGACATGTATTATTCATGGACATGAAATAAACACTCAATTGAGTTCACTTTTATCTTTCGAAGCTTGTGTGAATAATTTTGCCCAACATGATCCTTACACCATCAATGCCCTGATCCTATTCTAGCCCGACCACCCACTTCAATTACACATGGCCCTGTGCTCACCGCCGTTGACAAGCTGCCCTCTTTGCATACATTCTATTCCTATCCCTCCCCGTTACCATAGAATCCCTTAGAGGCCTCTCACTAGAGTCAGGGAAGACAACAATCTTTTAGTGATCCCCCAAACCCCCACCCCCCAAAACCCACCCACCCACCCACAAAAAAAAAACGTCAAAGTGTCAAAGTGGGCTTAAACACCGTGACATTAGTTAGCCATTTCCTTTCACTTCACTTTGGCGATACAAACTGTGATCGTAGTTTAATGAATTATGGAAAGGGGGTGTTTGGCAGGGCTCATTTAGAGGATTCAAAGCCGTCTTGAAGGAGCCACAATCAAAACCACAATGGTTTTTCTATTTTCCACTGAAAAACTGCTTCTCCTACAAAATGTTTGGCACAGCTCATTCAAAGAAGGGGGGCTAGAAAGGAGCCTTATCACCAATCAGGCCCTTCATGATAATCTTTCAACCCGCGAAGCAAATACCAATCGAAGACTGCTACTATGGACATGTGATATTTCACATGTCAATGTCACAATGGGTCAAATAATCAGTTGGTGGCATCCAAATGCCAAATATTTGAGGCGCTCATCATCCTTTTTACAAATTTTTAGTGTCTTGGCGAAAGGCGACAAGTTTCCACGCCCCATAGCTAAATTTGTTTAGGTTTACGTTTAGCTGTGTGAGCAACAAAATTGACATCTCTCACGTTGCGGAAAGTGTCCATTGGGACACAGTATCCAGGCAGGCAATGCCGGAACCAGAAGCCACGGTCACATCGACCATCAACAGCTGCAACCACAACCGCGTTAGCTCAGCTTACTGTGTCTGCCTCACAAGTTAGGCCTGAAGCTATATGTGATGTTGGTGCAACTTGGGGAGGCCCTTTCGGCAAGCCCAAAGGCCAGCTGGCTCACCAGGACTGCCAATAATGCAAAACTCTGGATCAACGAGAGACTCCTTTTAACAAAGACAAGCTGCAAAGCCATGACGTTACCCGTCGCCCATCAAAGAAACAGCTGCGAGTGAACCTTGTTACTCGCACAATACGAAGGTTTCAACGGTGGCACAAACGTAATTTCGTTGCTGCGATAATGAAATTCGGCCTTGGCCTTTGTGGAAAACGGTGGCACAAACTAGAGTGCTTTGATTGTGAAAATCACATGATCCATAAATGTGATTTCCAGAAGTCCAGAACACTAGGACAAAGGCATAATGGCCACGGAAATTTCCAGGATAACACTCACTCTTCCAAATTATAAGACATTTTGGCTTTCTAAGTACATTGTCTTTACTATGTATCTAAACATAATGTAAATCTAAGTGCATAGTAAAAACTATGTATCTGGAAAAAACAATATGTCTTTATAATTTGGAATGGAGAGAGTATATCATGCCCATCGTGTCTCGTGCTGATAATACTATGAGCTTGGCTAGTTCGACAACTGGGTCGATCAATATATGTGGACTACATACTAAAACATACCAAAATCTGGACGAGAATTGATGTGGGGAACAACAATAATTTATGAGAAGCACGTGCCTGCTCTCATCCAAAGACCATTAACAACATCTGCCAGCCCCCAGCCCTGAGCTCTAAGTTAAGTTTACCTAGTTAAACAAGTATCCCTTGGCCCTTACCAACCATTATCATTGACAATCAAGCATTATTGTTCAGACTTCAGCGCCAGCTGTTTCCGCCCCTGCAAGCTTTGAGCCTAACCTGCACAACCACAATGTCAACCAGAAGTCAATAAATATTCAAATTTTGGTGACCCTGAATAGGAATGAAGACTATAATAACATCTACAAAGCAGTGAAAAGCCTTACTAAATGTTGAACTTTCAATGTATAACATCACATTAGATCAGGACGTCTGACTCCGGCAACTTTGTCCCAATCATCTGGGGAGAGCATGTCAGCCATGTACTTCTCCTGACCGCGCCAAAGGATCTGACAAGCACAAAACCTTAAGAATCAACACCTTTTGGACCGACAAAGAGTCTGCATGCAGCCAATATAATTTAGCACACTATTGTCTACTATACTGCCTAAAAAATAATAGTAAATATTTGTTCACACATCACACTTCAGATATGCCACGGACTAGATCAGGAAGCCACCGGTAAAGAAGGAAAACAATGATACCTTGTCAATGACCCCAAACTCCTTTGCCTTCAAGGAATCCATGTAAAATGGTCCTCTCATTACCTTGTCTATTTTCTCTGGTGGCTGTCATAAAACATAATTATGTCTAAACTGACAGAAAAACACAGTGATATAGAGTATAGAATAAAAAAGATGCAACAAATTGTACATACATTTCCAGTATGCCTTGCTAAAAGTTTGACCAACGTGTTCCTGTTGTGCACAACCTACAAGCAGTGGATAATAATGTGAAGATAGGTCGTGAGTCAGTAACTGAAAAATGTGTGTTCACCTTTCACAAATCTAAATGTGAGCATACATAACTCAAAATGTATGCAAACATACTTGATTAGCATGCATCAGAAGTATGAAATAATATTCAATAACAGGAGCAACTACTAAAAAGAACCATGGCTCGTACCTCCTTTGCACGAATAACAACATCTGATGCTTGCATCATCCCGTAAGAAGGAATGCGTGGTTGCTGAATCATAGCTGGCATACAAGCATGATCCATAATTAGCAAGAAATGATGAGCAAAAGTGAGTATTTCCCAACAAACTAACAGATATGGAAGTTGGTGTTACCTTTGGCATGAGGGAACATATAGCGTTTGCCTTTCTTTCCAGCCGCAAGCACAAGACATGCATGACCTGCTGCAGCCCCTATACAAAGTGTGTGGATCTGCATTACAAATAGTAACTTCATCATGATGTCCGTAAATGTAGAAAATTGATAAATTGTAACAAAATTCACAGTTTGGACACTGAATTCAATTAGTACAAACATCCTGTCCTAATCTTATGTTGATGAAAACAGGCATCTTCCGAGTTATTGATATCAGCACTAGTGCAAAGTTTGGCTAAACTATAAATTTATTTGATACAAACATCCCATTCTAATCTTATGGAGATGAAAACAGGGAGCTGATCAATTCAAAATATCAGCACCTAGTGCACAGTTTGGCTTTATGATCACTCTTTCATTGAACAGAAAAATACACAAAGAAGTTTGCCTTTGCATGCTCCATGAGGAACTGGGCGTAACTAAGTTGGTGGGCTACTGGTGAATACCTCCATGGCCCAAGTTCGAGTCCTCTTCATCTCGAATTTGGAAGCCTAATTTTCTTCCTATTTACAATGCCATTGCCAACTAGTTCCTCCAATGCTAGTCAAGTATTTTTTTTTTTTAGATGTTTGATGTTTCAGCAAATGATTAGCATGAATCTGTACCAGATGATCAACAGTGAACTACTGAGCTGCAGATAGTAAATGTAAGGCATAGCACCTCAGTTTTCATACGCATCATTGCATCGTAGATTGCAAAACCTTCACTCTCCATCCCAACCTGACAAATATTGACAATCAATTAAAGAACAATTTGACTAAATAGCAATCATGACGACATGACACAGATGCTAAGAGACCTTATAGTCTATCCCAATTAGCAGAACATGAATAAACCACATTCTACCGGTACTAACCCCAATTTTGGAGATACTTGACTAAAGTCACAATCAAACAATCTTGCTTACCGGTTCACCATCATCCCGAGCCGTTCCAGTTGAGTTGATGTATATATAAACAGGTTCTTTACTGTTCATCCATTCAAGGTACATCAACTGGGCAACAACGAGCTCAGTCACTGCTGGTACCGACTACGCAAGCAATGGAAGACAATCTTGTGAGATTATGGAATATGCTGAAAGAATCATCAATTCTACTCTTACAGCATGGCGTGTGAAAGAAATGCATTATGAATCAAAGATATAAACATATCATATTGTTACATATCTAGAAACTGTTTACAATAGAATGAGTAGAGGTATACTAAAAGCAAAAATTATCCAACCATCAACATTCATCAATCGGTTTGTAAATAAGTAAGGTTCTTCTGCATCTCTTACAAAAAGCTTGGCATGTTTATTGAATGTGTAGTGGAGTCGAACTAACATCAAAAATTGAAAAATTAACGAGCATTCACAGTATCAGTGCAATACATGTGAAGTTAATATTTCTCTTGTATAAATTAAGAGTTGAAACAATATGGCAGTAACATACTACAAGCAATATGTACTCATAAACCAAAATTAATTATCCACTTCGATTAGTGAAGAATTGGTGAAACATAGGCATAAATGTATCCCAATTGTACATTTGGCCGCTAGTACAATCCACACCATTGATTCCTGAGTTGAGATGTGTGCCTAGAGGGTGGGTGGAAAATTTATAACTAATAGCGCAAGGTAGTATTTATCTCAATGCAACTTGCAATGTGTAGGTAGTAAAAATGGCTACATGTACAAGTGGTATATCTGCTCCCAAAACATGGAATTATTTTCATTTGAGCCCAAACTAGCCCTACCAACAATTGGCTAGCAAAATTTTTGGTGAAGTAATTGATTGCCCAATGCCCATACTTGGCCAAAGTTTAGCAGGAAAAGGTGAAGGGATATGACAGAAGCACAGGCTTGGCAAAACTTAAAAGTATTGTCAAAAGTCTTGGAGCTTCACAAATTTTGGCAAGGTTGGTTTGGGCACAGAAAAAAGGGCTATAATATTTTATTGGAAGTGGCAAGATCGATCTAGTATATCACAAATACTCATTCACATGTAGTCATAAAGGACCAGGTAGCAATCTGAACAGCCTGATTAGGTAATATGAACAACCCTTCACAAATGAAATATTTCTTCGTAATACTAAATAACAGTAGGAGTTGAGAAAATGAAATATTTCTTTGTAATACTAAACAACAGTAGGAGTTTAGAAAACACTGTTATGCATGGCATCAAGAACATTGGTTCAGATTCATACCGGCATGCCAATATAAACAATACGTCCATGAAGAAGCAATGAGGGCAAATCTGGAGGAGGCCTTCTAGGCCTGTGCTGACTGTATGAGCTGCTAGACCGCTCCACCTGACAATCACAAAGCATAGGCAATATATGATTAACTGAAGTGCACTTCATATATACTACAAATACCAAAGATCGTCAGGGTGCATCAGCACATGACAGGATGCAAAGGTACACATGGAAATATCAGCACAGGCTCACAGTTGAAATTGTGCCATGATTGATATATCTTCAAGTGGATAAGTTAGTACCGCTAATTTAGCAAATAGCCAACCTAATTTAACATGTCAGGTAGCGTGGAGCACAGAATTGCTAAAGATAGGCTTCTGATGGAGATGGAGGGCTATTTCATGAGAACTATGAAATCTAGAAGCTATAATCTTTTCTTCATTTGATGGTAGAAATAAACGAACGAGCTACCAGCATCATAACAGATAACAGCAGCTTCATTCCCGCAGCCGATACAGGCGCGGAACCCTCACCTGCGCGGGCGAGGCCATGAGCTTGGCGTTCTGGAAGATCTCGAGGAACGGCAGGTGGTCGTCTCCACGGCGCTCGCCACCAGCGGCGGCCGCAAGGTCCTCCGGTGAGGCGGCTGCGAGGGTAGACAGGAACGGGTCTCCCCGGGGGTTGAATAGCGGCGACGGAGCCCCCGCCGCTCCCGCTGGCCCTGCCGCCCGCGCCACCAGCGCCGAGGACGCCACGCCGCCACGCGCCTGACGGAGCAGAGGCGGGGGGAGGGAAGGGGTGGAAGCGGCGTGGGAGTGGGAGGGGGGGGTGGGTAGGCGCAGAGAGAGGAAGGTGGAGGCAGAGCTCATGGTGGGCGGCCGCGGTGGTGCTCCGCCGCGGCGTGTGAGCTTGGCGGAGTGGGAGGGGGAGGCGCGCGTGTGTGGATAATTTGGTCGGGACTCGAGACTGGGGAGATTAGGAGTGCAGGCGGGGCGGGCTCTTACCGCCGCCCGCGAGGTCGCCCCGCAAAAGAAAGTTGAGAAAATTCCTTATTTGACATTAGAATAATTTGGTCTTCTTAATTTAGCATCTAAATTTCAAATCTTCCTTATCTAGCACCTCTTCAAACTTTTGTGCTCAAACTGACACTACTGTGAGTATGGCAGGTAACGTTGTTAAGTTCCACGGTAAAAAGACATTTTTGCCCCTTGAAGTGTTTCAGCTTTTATATTTACTAGCAAAATTACTCGTGCGATGCAACGGGTAGTAACATCACCACAATCAATTTCACCCTTCTAAGAAGATGGAAGATGGAAAGTTTTTGAGCCATTAATCTAGCCTGTTTCATTTATTTTGCCATGATTTCTTAGATAATGTTGTTGGTTGTATTTGTAATTATTTGGCAGCACAATAAAATCCACTGATGCTTTATCGTTTTATTAGCTTTCATTCATATGGTGTTTTAGACGGGCAAGTTATGTGTAGGGGTACAATCGATAGTCTTGGGACTCTTCGGACGGTGGTCCAACTCAAATCCATTAATTACAAATTAAAGCAGATTGTATTATCAGCGTGATGTATAATCAATTACCTGACATCCCTATTGACATGATTTTTTGAGATAGAAATAGACCCAAAGGTCTAGAAGATTTGAGCCAACCTAGGAGGAAGAACGGCGAGAAAGAAATACGTTGGCTTGGCGCGAGTCATCGAACTCGTGTTGCATGTTACGCTTTGCAAATCCGATGCCCATAGCTTGCCACGGCTTGGCATTGTGATTTTTTAGAAAAGGGGAATATATTAAATATCCCAGCTTCTGCATCGATTAATGCATATAGTTGTTCCCATACAAATTGAAAAGGTTGCGCAGATCGTCCATCCCTTCGATAAATGGGATCGTCCACATCCATATCTGATCTTTGTCATGTTCGCTATCTTGACTCGTGAAACGGACATGTCCATTAGGTCGAAGTGTCAAACTCCACTAACAATTGACCAGTTCCGTAGCATCATATCCTCAAGGATATGGCAATGAAGAAGCTGTGTACCTATTAGTGTCCACTGGCATGTTACACCCAGCTAGCTTTATGTTATTACTGCACGGCGGTGTGGGTGAGCGAGAGTACGCTACGTGTGATTGGCGTCTTTTTTGTCGAACATTGTTGCGAGTTGGTTAAGCTATGAGCGCCACGTGTCATCGGGATCCAATTGAGAGGAAAGCGGGGTCAAATTTCAAGTAGTTCCATGCAGTATCAATCAGGAGCTTGTACTGTGCATGCCTTTCTAATCCAAACGGCAAGCAAGCTTCAACTATATTACCTATTTTATAATTTTCCCAAGCGAACAAAAGCATCCGTTTTATCCAGGACTCCATCAACACTTTTATTAGACTCTAGCTATCTCCTGTGCATGATAGAAACTTTAGAGTCTCTCTGTTTATTATCTCGTGTACGTGTTGGAATATATATATATATATATATATATATATATATATATATATATATATATATATATATATATATATATATATAGACTCAGGCTGAGGCAATCGGCAAGAAGTACGGGACGATGTATGGTGCGGAATTGCACGATACACGCAAATCTAGCAGGGCCTCAACGGTGGCCGGGCTGGCAGGAACCTAAACTTATATACACACACGCAGACTATGCCGAACTCAAACTGGACTCGCCTAGAGGCAAACCACGTCACACATATACATACTCAAACCAAAACTGGACTCACAAGAAACAGACATATATAGATTGTTATTAGTATCGGACTCTATCTAGAATCAGACTCCATATCTAATAACTCATATATGTACGATTATATATATGTCGAGACAGTAGAAACTCTCAATTGCCAAGTAGTTTGGAAGAGGTAGACCGAAAAAATGGATGGACCAAAAAAATGGGCTGAAATTTTACCTTTTTATTATTAGGTATAGATATAGATTATGGCAATTTTTTTCCTAGGCACTTGAACAGCGAGCGTTTTTTCTGGCCAATGAACAGCGACCCATTAAAATTTAAAAACCCTGTATAATGTCCGTGCTAACGCAACGGTTTTATATTTGAAATGCACATGAAAATAACCAATGTTTATTATTTCAGAGTTTAACTTGTACACAGATATTTTTGAGCATGTATACAATCTGGGAGTACTTGTGCATTATTACAAGGAATAGGGAAAGTATTTATTACAGTAATCATCTAAGTGTTTTTTTACCACATACCAGGGGTTTGTAGGTTGGTAATATTGCGGAGCGCAGGCCGTGAACCTCCTTGCGTCTCCACGGTTTAAACTCTGAAGGTTTGAACTGAGATGAATTAAAAACATGAACTGATGGACTGATAATATTTCAAGCATGGTGTACACGTTGCAATGGAGGAAGTGGAGACATGAACGCAATTGAATTAGAACATGATCTGGCGCCAGAAGGTTATGTAATCTGAAGCTATGAACTCAAATGAATTAAATCTTAATAGAATATTGCATGTGTTAATGTTACGATGATATCTAGAAAAATTAAATCATAAAAATCTTAAAGCTTAAAAAATCAACTAATGAAAGGAACAAAAATTCACAAACAAATGACATTGGCATCGTGGTATCTATAGCTGAAATAGCTTCAAATATTGGTGTTCTAGGCATCATGCTATCAAAATATTTTCCAATACAGCAATACAGTAACCCTCCGGCCTCTATTGAAACATAAGATCATCTCCCCAATCAGATGCAATAAAACCATGTCTTTCTCAGTTTGTTTGACTGAATTCAATCAAGCAAAAAGAAACATATCTATGGGCTATATGCTGAATGAATAAACTAAAAAATAGTTTCAGAATGAACAATTACTTAAGTGAGAAGAGCCTTCAATTGTGATTCTCCTGAATTTAGCTGGCACGTGAATCAAAAGTATGAACTGCATTGGAGTAAGCATTTTCTGATCAATTAATTAAAAGTACAAGTAGCCTATCACAGCACTAAAATCTCGAGGAAATAAATTGGATCTCTTAAATCAACTCAAAGTCCAAAAATTGGAGCTAGCCATAGAAGGTTCAGTCTATATGATTGAACTCAAATGAATTAAATATTAATTAGCAGGGCATGTGAAAGAGACGGCGTTCCAGTCGTGAACTGTGTTGACGTGTTTTGGATGTACAACAGGATGAATAAAATGACTGTCTTTTTTTTTTGGAGTAATATGAATGAAATGATTGTCGGCGGCAAGATTATATGGCATCTAACCTGATTAAGTCGCAGCAACCGTCGAACACAACCGCGATCCGTCGACGACGATCCGTCGATGAGCCGCGCGCGTCCCGGCGATCATGTTCCGTCGAGCAACCAGATTAAGTTGCAGCAGGGCAGGCTGGCCACGTTCAGGATCCGTCGAACACGACCGCGATCCGTCAATGACGATCTGACTGATGATAAATGCCACTAACCTTCTACTATAATACATGTGTCGATGGCATACATTAGAAAAAGATGGAACATGCTATTGGATATTATGCCTAGGATTACCATTACTATATAACATGTGCACGTGTTAAACCAAAACCCATGCTAAAGAAGTGATCTTCAGAACAAATAACTAAGCTGCTACTACAGAACTGAAACTCTGAAGAAATAAAGTCCGAGATGACCTGTTTTGTTCACTGAAGCAACAGAACACAGCAAAGTGGAAGTTACAGCAGCAAATCAAAATTTGATTCAATAAAAAAACAGCATGGTGTCCAAGGTTTATCTGCAAGCTGCTGAAACTGGATCTCTGAAATTATTAATAAGTTAGCTATTTGATTACAGCTTTTATGTTTACCTTTCATTTATTTATTAGATAAATTCAGAGTAAGATGCTTCCACTCACTCACAGATTCAGTATACAGCCAAGAGACAAATTCAGTATACAGCCAAGTAACGATTTCATTTAATTAGTCATCCAGCCAAGTAACAATTTCATTCAGTATACAGCCAAGTAACGATTTCAGTCAGTATACAGCCAAGTAACGATTCCATTTAATTAGTCATCCAAACTTTAGATTTTAGCAATTTCTTCCGTCAAATTATCCAAATAACCACATCTATCGATCATGGAGAGTACCTTCCACAATATCAATGCAAGGATTGACACATACAGCCAAAGGAAAGTTTCGGGACAGGAAAACATACCCGGCTGCTAGCTGGTGAAGGCGTACGTCAGGTGGCCCCCGGGAAGACGCGGCGGCGACGGCAGCGGCACGGATAAGGCGGTCGCGAAGCCTGCCGACCCGGCGCGGGCGTCCGTCCGTGGCCCCAGGTTTGTGGCTGTTGGCTGCTCTCGCGGCCGCCGCCCTCCAGCGGATTGGTTCAAATCGACAGCGTGGAGAAGAAGACGCGGCAGCGGTGGCGCGGGTGAGGCCGACGCTGGCGCGTGACGACCGGGCGTTGGTGCTAGCGCCGACGACGGAGGCGGCCTCGCCGGTGGCGTGCGTCCAGACGACGGCAGTGCAGGGGTGAGGCCGACGCGAAGCGTGACGCATCGGTGTTGGTGCTGGCGCCGACGATGACGACGGGGCGGCCTCGCCGGTGGCGTCCAGGGGCGACGGCGCGAAAGAAGCGGCGAATGGAGTCGGCGATCACATTCCGCCGAGTGAGGGCTTTCACGTTGACGATCCGGTCATGTGGCGGCGAGGCGTCGCGTGAGAGACGTGTGAGCAGCGGCCGGCGGCCGCAGTGGCATGGCGACGACGATCCGTCGATGAGCCGCGCACGTCCCGGCGATCACGTTTCCGTCGGCGAGGGCTTTCACGTTGACGATCCGGTCACGTGGCAGCGCCAAGGAGGCACGCGCGTGATTGGCGTGCAGCGCACCGCACCCGGGGCTCTCTCGGGGAGGTTGAGGGTGGAGGGAAGGATGTATGACACTTTTGATCCGGGGCCGTCCGACGTGAATGAGTAATGAGAGAGAATGCATGAAATTAAATCTAAAACGTCTATTTTAATTATGTTGATTTTCCTGGTACAATTTCGTGGGGTGGATGAAGGGAGGACTTTTCAGCGGGGGCGTGTTTTGTGTGTGGCTATAGCAAAGAAAACTTGGTGGGTTGATTTAAAAACCCTGTACTACATTTCCTCTTCGTTCTAACCAAGGTAGTAGTATATATGTATATAATAAAAAGGGGAAATTGCACAGCATAGGTGCGGACGAGTGCTCCCTCGTCGGAGGTGACGACGTTGGAGTCTGTCCGGCCGCTATTGAGTGCGGCACTGCACCCACGGGCGCGACGGCATTGGAGGCCAGCCATGCATGCGGGCAGCCAGCGGAGTCGCGGTGTCGGGATCCGGCTGGCCATGCGGATCGGCGGACGCTCCCTCGTCAGAGTTGATGGCATCGCTGTCCGGCTAGCCATGCGGGAAGCCGGTAGCGCTAGACGGACAGGACGCTCCCTTGCCAGAGTCGATGGCATCAGCGTCCGCGCCAGGCGGAGACGGAGAAGATGGCGTGCTTCTGCCAGAACAGGAAGAAGGCGTCCCTCTCCTCGCGCATCTTGAAGTCGTCGCAGCCGAGCCCCTGCGCCACGCGCCGCGCCTGCTGCAGCGCGTAGTAGCTGAGCAGGCCTCGTGCGAAGCCGGCGCCCTCCGTCCGCGCCGCCCAGCGGTCCAGGCGCTCGTGCCACTCCCGCCGGTCCGCGCTCACACGCGACCATGTTCTTCACCCTCCACCCCGAGAATCCAGCGCTCGACACGTGCGCTCCACTAACCCGCGGGCACCGCCAACTCCAGGCAGTCGAACAGCGCCGCGTAGTAGTTGAGCGTCTCCACGAACCGCTCCGTCAGCGGCGCCACGTTGTGCGACGCCTCCTGCACTGTCACCACCACCACCTTGCGTGACAGGCCTCACAGCGTGCCCAGGAACGCGTCCGCGCGCGATGTTGACGGGGACACCCCGGCCTCGGGGCTCCGCTGCCGCTTGTCCGTGTCCCCGCCTTTGCCACTGCTGCTCTGGTAGTGGTGGCAGCCATCCTTGCCGGAGCTGTCGTCATCGAGGGCCAAGAGGCAGTGCAGCTGCAGGCTAGAGGTCACGGCCAGCGCCTCGCCTGTCTTCATGCGGAGGGACTCCACGTCCAGCGCCTGCGCCTCCAGCCGAGACACGACAGGGCACGTCCAGCTGCTCCGCCTCCTTGGTGAGCGGCATGGCCAGCAGGTGGAGCAGCTCGAGCCACTGCTGCGTGGCGTCGGTGCCGCCGAGGTCGACGTACGACATGCACGATCTTCTCCGACGGACTGGTTGGCGGCGGCGCCCGCAAGGCAGAGGAACAGGCAGAGGTCGAACAAGTGGCACCGCGCGGCGGCGATTTCGGCGGGCGTGGGCCAGGCACGAGGCAGGAGCAGCGCGCGGCACAGCCTGGGCCATGCACGTTTCTTCTGTATCCAGACAAGGGCATTCTAGTCTTTTTGCACATGGCCCACATGACAGTTCACAGAAAAGGATGCCCACATGAACGGTAGTGTCAGTTATGGAAGAAAAATTTCAAGAGTGAACAAATAGGGAAGATTTGAATTTTGGATGCTAAATTAGGAAGAGCAAGTTTTTTTTAGTGTTAAATAAGGAATTTTCTCAAAAAAGTTTCGTGGCTCTTGCGGCCCAGCCGTAATTTATTTGTGGCCCAATACCTTTCTATCTGCGAAGTCCGTTGGGCAAGAAAGAGAGTCCACAAGAACCCGCAACAATCGTCGCACCTCCCAAACCGGGAAATGTCTCCCTGTCTGTATATGCGCCCGGCAGGACTATCTCAGTCGTCCATCTAGCCGGTGGGACCCACAGCTCTAGTTTTTTACTAGTTTGGTCAGAGAGTGATAGTGTCTGTTGTGTTGGAATCAGCTGGTGGGGGCATTTTCGGTATAGAAACAGGTCGTCGTCCTCCCCTTCTGTACTGAAACTTCACTTTCCCCACCCGCTGTTACTGCTTGCTTCACCTTTCCTCTCTCCTTCAACATTGTTCACGGAGCTCTCGGTGGTGACGATTTCAGTGTAGTACTGTAGTCGTCCTTGTGTTTGATGGATCCGGGGAACCAAGCCGGGTATGGAGCAGCTTCTCTTGATCTGTGCTCCAAGGTACACTTGAACTCTTTCCCTTTTTCATCGAATCTCTTGATCTACGCTCCGAGTTCAATCCTGTGGCGATTGTGGAGGAGGTCTTGGGCTGGTGGTTCGCGGTTTGTGGGGATGGGGTGGGGAGGAGATGACGGTTGCCGTGGGCGTGGTAGGGTGTGGACGGAGCTTGGGAGGCCGCGGTAGCGGTCGCCGGAGCTCCGTCCACATCCTACCGCGCCACGGCGGGGTGGTGTCTGGAGCGGATGGCGGTGGCGGTGGTTGGCGATGATGCACTACATAACTAGCGGAAGAAAATATTTTTGGAACTCTCGATTTCTCCTCTCTATCTCTCTCCATCTCCGGCCTTTCCCTCCTTCCTTCTCCAAATCCATGGGTTTTAGAAGGGGGTTTCGGGGGACGCAGGCCGGCCAGGCGGTGGGGATGGCCGTGGGGCGGCTTTAGGGTTCTGGCGGTGGTAGTGGCGGTCGGGCCAGGTCGGGGCGGGGGCGACCATGCCTGGAGCGTGCACGGATGATGGAGAGGGTTAGGGGAAAATGAGGCTATCTGGGCTGCGCTATGAAGAAGACTAGTGAACCAAAGGTACAACGACTGTAGATCTGGTCTGCTCTATCTATTCGTGTAGTTCTTTTTGAAGTTAAACTTAAAGAGCTCTCTTCAGAAGGATAAATACATTGAAGCTTCAGGGTTCAAATCATTGTTGCAGCATCCACTTTATACTAAAACTTTAATTGATCAGGTTTATAGTTTATTTTCAAAAGATTAAAACTTAAATACTGACAATAATAAATTTTATTAATAATCACTTATATGACTTGATTCAAATGTTACCAGAAGGAGTTTCAATTTCTAAAAACATATATGTTCAATTTCAAGGTGGAGGGGGCAGTTCTTTTGAAACACTCACCATCTCACAGCATCTCTGCAGGTATTACTGACACATCGGAGAAGGGCTTGTATTATGCAACCAGGAACAAGGATTCTCAGTTAGTTGAGAGGATGCAACATTTGTTATTCCTGAGTGAAAAGGATGTAAGTTCTGGTAGATCTATTGTCAACTCTGCTGCTTGTGGTGTGCGTGTTTCAAACTTCAATGGTTAGT
This sequence comes from Chrysopogon serrulatus, assembly GCA_015844335.1. NCBI lineage: Eukaryota > Viridiplantae > Streptophyta > Magnoliopsida > Poales > Poaceae > Chrysopogon > Chrysopogon serrulatus. The sequence goes on along the minus strand of JADLZL010002415.1, from coordinate 175,013 downwards.
GTTTTCTTGCCAACGAGGTTGCTCTATTTTTATACATAAATCTGGCATCTTTTAGATCCTTCGGTGCTAATACCAATTCTTTTTATGATTATGATTGTTGCGTAGGCAAAAACATTATTGCAGATGTGGTTGTTGGTGCTGGGGCAGAGGATGTGGAATTGACATCTGGTGCTCCTGTATATCTTTTTGACTTAGCTGGCAAGGTGAGGCTCGGTGCCTTTTTGGCATTATTATCCAATAGATAGCTAATGCTACTTAATTTTGGAATCATATATTGTTAGCTCACTAAAATGAAAGGTGGGTAACTGTATACGTGGATAACTTCCATCTTCGTTGTACGGCTCCCTAGCTAAATCTCATATTCATGTGTGGTGATTTAATAATGAAATGTCCATGCATTTCTAGAATTTTGTTTTTTTACTGAATCCTATTTATGTGGTTGTAGGCAACACGCAGTATTAATGCAATTCTTTTTTTTATGGCAGTAGTAGTTCATTGTATTATAATAATTATTCAGAATAACCATTCAGATATGTTCTATTCATTCTAAGGTGAGGCCATGGTTTGCCTTTAATGTAGTTATCTAAATCTATCATAGAGCAGTTCATTGGTTCTTTTATAGCATATCGGCTTGAAGATTGCTGCATGGTAAATCCGTAATCATCTTATGATGAGCAACCAGAATTCTGATCCATTGTTTCCCCTTGGACTGATTCATCCACCCCATTTTGCAGATAGTCGTGCCTGCCTTTATACTGCTGAACTAGTTTATACTGCTGAACTAGTCGTGCTATTTCTTTGATTTCAAACACAAATGTGTCCATGTCCATGTTATTGACCCTGTATACAACAAAGATCAATCATTGATTTTTGAACAATTGCATTATCTAAATTTTTCTATAGCAGTATCGGTTTGTAAACTGTATTAAAATGTTCTTTGAAAATTGGCATGGTAAGATGCAGGACGGCAACATGAACTTTGTACAGCCGACTGTTATGGATCCAACCTTATAAGCTTCTATTTTGCTTTTCAGCCATAATAATACCTGAAATTTCCTCTTGGCTGTGAAGAATTTGGAAGGATGTGATTCCTGAATTCTTTTCATTTTCATAGTGATGAAATAGGTCTTAACTCTGTTGTACATTTAGGAATTTGATAGCTGGAATATACATCTAATAGGGTATGTATCTAACCGGAGCTTCATCTGTGCCATTTTCTATAATCATTTTTTTAAATAGAATTTTCTATAATCTTTAGACTTGAAATCAGTCTAATGGTTGTCTTATGTCTTCTTCTCTTTCCTCAGGAATCATTTGAGTTCAAGAAGCTGATGCTGTATGAACTGATGTGTCTCTCTGAGATTCACACGGAGCCACCTGTCTACTTCATTATCGCCATGGATGACTAGAATATAAGCAGTCACTGTAGATTTCTATTTTGGTGCAGATTGCTTCTTGTACTTCTATGGGTTTGCCATGTGAAACTACTGAACCTTCAGTATCTAGTAGTAGCTTTTGAGCCTTTATCTTTCTTTTTTTTATTCACTAGTCTTAAGAAGAACATCGTAGTACTATTAAAATTGTTATAATTGACGAATCTGGATTTTGTTGGTGCACTGTCTGATGTTACGTTGTTCTCCTCCTAGCAATAAATATTTCATCGAAGTTTTCATGTACTTCATCATACTTCTGTCCTCCTGCTACTGTTAGTGGCCATGAGGCCCTGTTATGTCAAGCACATCTTCAATGTACTTCAACAGTGCACATCTTCACTCTTCAGTGTACTTCAACAGTGTTCTCCCAGTGCTGCACAGTAGTTGAAACTTCTCCCCTTAGAGCAAGGGCAATAGAACAGCCCGCTCGCCGGCGAAATGAAGGCCAACGTGGCTTCTAATAAATGCAGTACAGGGTAGCTGTCAGCACATGCAACCAATGTATCCGGAAGAGCAGCATGCAGCAACGAATGGGAAGACAGCACCGGCGTATACCGCCCGCTTCAGCCGGCGGTTCATGAAACGCCCGCTCCACACTCTCTCTCCTCTTCTCTCTCCGCCAACAAAGATCCAGCCAGCTTGCAGCCATCCCATAATACTTGCTCTTACCGCGCTCAGATGGTGTCCTTGTTCATTTCCAACTTTGCCCTTGCTGTCGAATTGCATCAGCAGTGAAGCTCAGTCGACTGTGCACACGAATCTTGAAGCGAGAGACATTTCAACGCCTAGGATAGTCCGTGCGGCCACACATACAGACGGTAAATCCACGTTCCAACCAAACCCTACCAAATCACCGTCAGCAAGCGTCGGGCGTCGAGCATCGCTGTCCTCCGTCGCACCTTCCAGTTTGACGGCTCTCCCTGGTGCTCGGCGCGGATGGGAACGCCGACTCCGGCGGCCGTGGTAGGTTGCGGAAACCTAGCCCTCGGCTCGCGCTCCTCCATGGTGGTGGAAGAGGAGGCAGGAGAGGATGGAGACCATGAAGACTCCATGATCCAAGCGTCGGCTTCTGCAGGATCAAGGCGGCTGGTGGCGAGTGTAGCCTCCTCTGATGGGTAAGGATTTGCTTGCTAGCTTGACCCTCTCTTGTCCTCACCTCTATTCTCGCCTCTGCATCAAATTTTGAGTTGATTACTACTCAATTTCTGGAGGATGGAAGCGCTCAGCAGTGACTGCTTTCAGTATCAGTCCAATCTCCCATGGAGATGGCGTTAGTTTCTTACTCTACTTTTGGCTGCTTCTGAGTACACCATACATGTACAGACTAGCAATTGTTAGTAGGAACTAATCACAACTAGTAACTAGCATCTGAGTTCAATCTCGGCGAAGTAGTGGTCATCAAATTTTGTATGGATACTATGTTGCACTGAAGAGTATTATGGGACTCTTTCTGAATGAAACAAGATTTTATCTTACCCTGACTATTCGTTAGAAGATGATTCCAGTTGGTTTCTATATTCCAGATACATGCTTGCTTACTGTATGCGGCGGGCCTTTGTACGTGTACGTGGTACATGCTTGTTTTCCATGAGGCCTTCGTACGTGTAAATGGCTATGTATTGCGGACACTAGCGGCTTCGGAGTATTTGTCCACCAATTCTCTATCTCTTCTCTATACAAATAAAAAGAACAAGGAGGGGAGATTTTTCTTGGTGCGGCAAACACACGTAGTAATTACTTCGTTCTGCCTGCCTCTTGCCAATCACCGTAACTCTACAAAGGAAAGAACTAGCCACCGCATTGTAAAAAAGGAAAGAAGCGATCGTGGCAATCACCGTAACGATAGGAAACAAAGCCAGGAAACATGTTCTCCAATCACGGAAACAAGACCAGCAGGATACGTGAAAGCCGCCTCCTTCAATCACGCCTCGCCTTCCCCATCCGCTGCCTTGCATCCTGCGTTCCCGAGCTCCGCCGCACGCCCCTTCCGACGTCGACCGCGCCTGCCCAGACTTGGCTGCGACGCCTCCCGTGGCCGCTCCGACCTGCGGCGACGCCGTAGCCCGCGCCCGCCAAGATGTGGTGCGCTGACGCTGCCCGCGCCCGCCGGTGCCCACCCCGACGACCTCCGACGCCCCTGCCCGCGCTCGCCCGTAGCTGGCGGCGACGCCGCCCGTGGCCGCCCCGACCTGCCGCGACGCCACGGCCCGCACCGCCAGGAGGTGGCCGTGCCGACGTCGCCTGCTCCTAGCTGGCTGCGACGCCGCCGCCCACGCCAGCCAGCACGTGGCCACACCGACGCCACCCGCCGAACGCCCCCGGCCTCTGTGCGACTGCAGTGGCACCTTCAAGTTCGTGCACCAGGACTTCCAGGTAAACCGCCCCCTCCTCAAGTTCCTATCGTTGCTTTGGGGGTTGATTGCTCCGATTGCTTGGTGGAATCGACCAGGGAATAAATGTTGAGCTGGTGCTATGGCTGTTGTTTCTTTAGAATGGTCAGCTAGGCAATGGATTAGGCTATTATTCATACCTTTTTACTTGCTAGAATTCAGAAATTGGGGTTGAGAATCATGATAATTGGACCAAATGAATTTTCATAATGCTCCAAGACTGCTGTGGTCTGGGATTACTTTCATAGAAGCACAAGTTGGACACTGGTACCTTTTCAGAAAATCGGGTTTGACAATGTCAACTGCAGTTAATAATTTTTTAGAATATTGTGTTCAAGTATAGGACACATAGATATAATAAAATTCCTCCTCAACTATCATAGAGCAGGAAGAAGAGACAAATTTTGACCATATTGTGACAAACCAAATTGTTCTAACAATTCTAGAGCAGTTCCAATTATTTAATCTTTGCTAATGACAATCTTTGTTTGTTAGTCACGAAATGATTGATATGCAATGACCCTGAGAACAAGAGGATGCAAATCCTAGGAGCACTTGGAACCTGTGTTATTTAATTTTGCTCAATTTCAGTATTGAAAATTGCGGCCCGTGCTTATTCAGATACCATCCCTCTTCATTGATTTGGGAGCTTCAGATAAGTGCAGAGAGAGGAGTGCAGAATTGGATGTACTATTAGGGCCAAATTTCTCAAATATTAGTTGGAGATTAAGGTGACAAGATTGCTACAGGGAACAAAACTATGAGATTTTATTTGGTGCGGTAAACGTACGCACGGTAGAATCGTTTTTGCCTCCTACGTTCTGCCAATCACCGGATTAAAAAGGAAAGAAGCGTGTGTCGCTGCTCCTGCTAGCCACAATCAGCGGAAGGAAACAATCACCGGAAGGAAAGCAGCACATAGAAGGCAAGCGCTGAATCAACGCGAGGCAAATGAAGGCCACCAATCGACGTCCCTCACCCAATCACCCTTCTCCGCTCCGGCATGCCCGTCCGGCCGCCTACCCATGCGCCTCTCGCCCGCCCGCATCATCGCCCGCCGTGCATGTGCTACGGGCCAGTCCATCGGGATCACGATGATAGCGCCGCCCCGGCTGGAATCCACGACGGTCGCGACTGCCCCACCCATCCTCGATCTACTCCGCCCGTCGTCCTATCACCCGCCGTCCCGATCTATCAAGTCGTCTCCTCTCTCCCTCAGTTGTTGGGTCTTCGCCACTTTGCCGCACGAGGGATCGCAGGGCGCGCTCCTTCGCAGTGGTGGAGACGCGAGTCTTGTCATGCTTCGGCGTCCCCACTCCGGGCGGCTACCTCTCGGCTCGTCGGCGATTGTTGGATCCGGAGGATCCGGATCCCCTCTACATCCCCACCCACTTCTTCTTCCTCGCGCTCCTTCGCGGTGGTGGAGACGCGAGTCTTGTCATGCCGGCCCCCGACTCGGCAAATACTACCTCTGGCTCGTCGGCGATTGTTGGATCTGGAGGATCCAGATCCCCTCTACCTCCCCACCCACTTCTTCTTCCTCAGTTTTGATTGTCTGACTAACTTTTGACGACGGCCGCGCACCAGGAGGGCATCGTCGACCGGCCTCTACACCACTTTGCCGCCGCCGGGCCGTAGCAAGCTAGCGCTTGCGTATGCCGCCTGTTGGCGCATTAGCGGTGGCGGGCCTGGATGAGGAGGATGGAGATGAGGTGGCTCCAGCTTCTCCAGTGGTGGAGGAGGAGGCTAACGCGCAAGCCAGATCGTCGCTGATGACCTAGAACATTGTTGGCCAGAACCGGCTCCCGGCCTGTTCAACACCAACCTGCAACCTGTTTTGGGTGAGCACACACTCACGTTTAATTTCCCTTGCCTAGGAACAATTGATGTTGAACAACCTTTATTTAATACTGTTTATGATGCAATTGCTTTTGGAGAAGTAGTACATGTGAACGAAAACTTGATTGATTATGCCTTCGCATTTCGATTTTTGTTCAGTTCTGTTCTCCAGTCTGAAATAAAAAAATATAGAAGCTATTCATTGCCAGTTATTAATGGATAGCTATTAGGAGCTCATGGGTAGATCTATTCATTGTCGGCATGGTATGATTTGGAGATGCAGATCTCGGCTGGGTTCGGCGTTTCCGGCAAGCTCGGCCGATGCCTACGCCGGTGGTTCGCATGCGCCCGGCGTGATGGGGCGGTGCCGGCACCGTGTTTGATATGGAGGCCGCTGCCATGTCACATGGACGTAAGTTATCAGTAGCATTATGTACAATGCAGGTTGTCCGAAATCAAGCTTCTTCCTTGATTCAAATATCTGCACAGCCTTGTCCTACCAATGTGGTGTGAATCTGGTCTGTAACTGTAAGTTATCATTAGCATTATTCTACCTGATGATGCTCTATGAAAGAAAGTGTTTTGTCGTCCCAGGACTTCTCTGTTTGCATCATATCTCCGTTGAGCAAATGGTGAATATAAGCCTTCTTGCTGTGTTATTTTCTTTCAGTACATCATATTCAGATGTTTGTGCTAGAAATAGAGGGATCAACAGCTCACCAATTAGTTCATAGTCTGAGTTGATCCCTGTTCTCTGCATGACCTGGGAAGTACCATGGTGGTAGTAGTAGTAGCAACAGAATGAATGCCATAATTGTAATCTGTGTCTTCTATCTATGAAATCAGACAACCTAATTTCATTTTTTTTTTGCAAACCATGCCTAGAAGATAAGAAGCTACACCCAATATTTATACTAAGAATATTAGTGCTTGTTTTGCTACTGGTGTATAAGCCATGGAATAGCAGGAACTGTAATCTATAAGGGAAACACAAGCCCCCCTAGGATTAGGGCAATTTCGATCTATGGATTTATATAGACAAGTGCGTGCATTCAATCATATTTGGTTCAACAATTCAGAATGGTGTATGTGTATACATGTACAGTACTTACCAAGATTATTTTTCTACTAAATTAACATAGGTAGGCAACTTGCAATAGTAGTACGTGGATGGCGTCTATTTATCTTTTGGACATAGCATTTCTTGCTTCTAAATTGCTCGTGCTAAGCAGGGACAAGGATTGATGGATCCACAGGCCTCACCAACGGCAGCAATAATATAAGGCCAATGAGCTGGAACTTCAGTGTTGCATCATCGAGCTAACGAGGGATGATATAACAACCACAGGGTGCCACACAACATCTTTGTGAAGAGCAGTGGTTGCATCATTGCCTGGGGGCCTATATGGGACTATACTGTCCCAGTCTGCGGTGGAGGCAGAGGATCAACAAGCAGATAATCAAGCTCTCCACCATCATTCCTAGGATCAAGAAGGTTTGCTCGCATCTTTCTTCTTTTGATAATTTCTCTAGGTGTGAAATTTCTGATATGGGAAGAACTTGTAGTGCAGTCAGGAAAGCGAGCACAAGTTTTCCAAACATTTCACATCCTAGGATTTCAGATATGGGAAGAACTTCTTGTGCTTTATAAACAGGCCATGTGACATGGAATGGTGTAAAAATGTGTACTGTGAGTATATGCTACAAAATTAGACAAGATCTGCTATGTTCTTACTGCCTTTTCTAATTGAATGTTTGTTAGGCAAGAACATTTTTTATCTATTTATTGATTTATTCATGTATGAAGGAAATTGCTATAGATTTTTAATTTTTGCAAGCCTACAATAATATCTTGAACACATTATAGGCAAAATATGGTAAAATAGGATTTCACAATATTATTGTTTTATTATGCGATTCATATACTTTTAATATAAAAATTTTGTTATCCCGTAGAAGAACGCACGCAAGCACGCTGCCTAGTCCACTAACTAATTGCGGCGATAACTTTGCAGCTGGCGGACTACCGCAAAGCCCGCTTAATTGTTTAGTGGCCAGCTTAGTGGCTCGTGGACCGTCCACAGCCCGTCCCGCTTGCAATATGAGGGGAGATGAATGGAGTGGTCCATAATTTGTTGTGGGCTTTGCAAAGTTATGAGCCTCGTGGGCTTTTAAGAGATGGGCTATCAAGGTTTAGGGTAAAATCTTTTCTTTTACCGAAAAGAAAACCTAAATCCTGCTCGAACAGTCACTCACAGAAGAATCCTAGAAAATCTTGAGCAATTTTGGATGCTTTTTCAGTTTCAATGACGCATGAGCTTTGGTGAGGATGAAGGAATGCCTCACTGGTGTGGTGTCGATGCCTGTGATGTGTAGAAGCTTCATGTACGGTGACGGGCGTCATTGCTGGCAAGTCATCCGTCATCATGTGGCAAGACAAAGTGCCAGCAGGATAGCACAATCTGGCATTATAATATTGTCCATGAATTTGGACTGATTTTTTTTACACCAATTTGGACTGATTTTATAGCACAGGAGTGCGGTGGATCATGGATGGTGGGTGGATTGGCACCGGAAAGCCCAGAGGCCCATATCACAAAAGTTGATGGTCGATTCATGGCATTATGGCTCATCGGTTGCGGGATGCAAGGAGATGAACGTGTTCATGGATGGATGGTACCAAGACTCTACAAATGACCTTATAGTGGCTTAGTAGGGCCCTGTGTGATGTGGCTTTACAAAACTGGTGAAAAATATAATAGTGGGATTGTGCTTTTATATAAGAGAGATAAGAGTAAGAGATAGTAAAGTTATAGATATATACAGATCTCGTCTAGGTCTAGATTTGAGCATTTCCATCGTATTCGCTTTTTCATGCTTCTAATTGAATTAATATGGGATGAAAAGAGTTAAACTCTTTGCATGTACGTACATGAAAGCCATAACTTCTCTCTCTCAACGTGAGAAAGAATATATTAATAAAAACATATTATATGTGGGGCAACATGACAAATCTCTTGTACGATTCACGCAACAAAAGCTGGTCAACCAGCGTGGCCACGTCGCGGGCCATTCCCGGCCATCCGATCGAGCGTTCGAACGGCCCAGATCTGGCAAGTCTCGGTTAATTTGCAAAAAAGCCCTCAAACTTTTCTGAAATAAACCCGCGGACCATCCCAAGCACCCCATCCTCGGTCGCCCCTGCGACCCCGGCGCTGCCCTCACTCGATCTCGGCGCGCCGCCCCCCCCCCCTCTCTCTCCCTCCTCTCTCCCCAAAGACGGAACGAGGGTGCCCACGGCACGGCACCGCCGGCAGCCCCCAAGGACGGCGGAAGCCTCGTGCCAATGGGCCCCTTGTCGGGTGCGCGCTGGCTGTGCAGGCGAATCTAAAGTCGTTACCTCGCTTAAACTCTACTATTAGAGGTGCCCTAGACGAACACAACCGACATCTTCCGAGCTCCCTTTATACGTTGTATAGCATGTTGGTGCCAATATCCTCTTTATCATACCTGTTATGGTATACCCATGGTATTGTGGTCATCTCCACCTTGGCCCCCATCCATGTTGATTGCTGGCCATGCTCCAATAGACCATGAGCAGTATTACCATCACCTATCATTTCTCTCCGCGCTCTCGGCAGGTTATCATGATAATCTTGTGTTGCTAGTTTTCCTTTAGTCTCAACGAACCAGATAGAACTCTAACTGATATGAAATCCTTAAGGGATTATTTAGCTGCATCCCAAATCTACATGGGTTAGGATGAGTTGAGGACTCATTTGGACACACGCGTACTCACCTTAATCCATATGTATTAAAGTAAACTGGGCGAAACTTAATTTAATTTCTACCTCAATCCACTCTAATAAAACATGGATTGAGATGAAAAATTATCTCAATCCATATAGATTGAGGTGGATTTAATGAAAGCAAACAAGCACTAACCTAAATTAAGACCTCACCGAAGTCAAGAAGATGGAGGTTTCAGCCACAACAAGTTTAGCCAAAAATAAAGAGAGAAGTTTTTTTTTTTTTCCATGGAGTGCACCCAAGATATAAAAAACTATTGAAAGGTACAAAAATATAAAATCGATTTTTACTCAAATTACTCTCTCCTACAGAAATAGGAAAGTTAAAAAAGAAAGTTAAAAAAGAACACTCTGTATTTAAGGGGATCTTTTTGGCTCCCATGTCATACAGCATCCAGATAGAATCTATACTGAGTTCATCTTAATCATATAGGAGCAGCTAAAGATCTTTTTTCACTCTCTCTCCATCACATCAAGTTTTTACCCACATACATGAAGTATTAAATGTAAGTAAAAAAATAACTAATTGCATAGTTTAGTTGTAAATCACGAGACGAATCTATTGAGTCTAGTTAGTCCATCATTGGACAATATTTGCCACATACAAATGAAACATGCTATAGTTGCAAAGTTGAAATTTTTCCATCTTTTTACGCAATCTAAACAAGACCTTAGAGATGCTTGCTCCGAGTGCTTAACAGTCAGTCATGGGGAGAGAAATGCATCGGTCCTCGTGAATCGTAAGTAATAACAAGTCCGACAACTGATTTAGAACAACAAAATCAAAGGAAAACAAACAAAGAAAGGAGAGAACTTCCCATGTGTCGCCTGTGATCATTTTCTTTGATCTGCTTAACAAGAATATCATCAGGATGTGTGGGTGTCAAAGCACCTATAGTACCTAATCATCACCCTCGAACCTCGAGGCAATAAGGCCATCCAGCAGATGGCCAGAGACGAGAATGCAAACCCGCACAGGTCGTACAGGAGCGCATCAACTCAGCAAGAAACCATGGCCGGAGAGCGCCACGCCACGGGATGACGGGAACAGGAAAAAAAAATCAGAGAGAGAGAGAGAGAGAAGAAAGAGCAAGCTAGCCTAGTCGCGGCACTGGGTGAGGGTGGTGCAGCCGCGTGTATAGGGGTTCGCTTCGGCGCCCGGCTGGCAGTTGTAGTAGGACGCCCCCGGCACGGAGCACGGCACCGAGTCCGGCCTCAGCGCGCTGTAGGTGATGTACTGCGCCGTCGGCAGCTGGCTGGCCGCGGCGTCCACGTCGTAGAGCTGCAGCCCCATGCGGCCCCTCAGCGCGGCGCCGGCTTCGGCGCCCACGTCGTACACGACGGGGCACTCCTCCGGCGAGCCCCAGCACGATTCGTCGTCGGACGGCGCCCCGGCCGCCGCCGACCACGCCGCCCACTCCGCCGCCACGCGCGCGTGGATGGTCGACATCGTCATCAGCTCCGACGCCGTGGCAGCGCCGCCGGAGACGGCGGCGAGAGCCACCACCATCGTCGCGGCCGCGAGGAGCAGCGGCAGCAGAGCGTGACGTGCCGAAGCCATGGTGGACGCGGGGCGGGGGGCCGGCTTTGAGACGCGCGAGGTGGCGGCCGGCAGTGGCACGGTGGAGCTGGCAGTGGCGAGCGAGCACCTTGGGCGGTGTAGAGCGCTTTTATTTAGACGGGACGGGACTACGGGAGGCCGGGAGGCGGCAGGAAGTGCTGGGCGCTGGGCGCTGGCATCGATCGGGTCTGGGCGAAATGCGATGGCAACAACGCTGACCTTGCTCAAGCAACGTTGGGCATCGAGAATGCGTGGCCCCTGGCCCGTGGTCGCGTGGCGACTGGCGAGGCACAAACATCTAGCAGCCTCCTGTGCCCCCGCGCGCGATTCTTGCTGCAGGTTGACCTCCTAGAAATCTTCTACTATTCCCTCTTGCTATCAAGTAAATCCAGAAGCGCCTTGGAGTTGGATTGCTATGGCCTATGGGACGCAGCAGCGCCACCCTGCTTCAACAAATCAAGCTGTCACTAATACTAGTTCAATCGTTCGATGAAAAAGCAGCACCCTTCTTATGCAGAAACATCAGTGCCACGCTGAAGAAACTCATTTAAAAAATGTACTTTTTTTTTCCCCTTCGAGCAGCCTTTCAAAAATAGCCAGGCGAAGTGCACGCCTCGAACAACATGGCGCCTCTGGTGCAGGATACTGGGAAGACGCAAAACCTCTATTTTTAGTTAAAGGAAGCAGTTTCCATGCCAGATCTCAGTTTCTTTTCACCGTCTTCCAAGGCCGACTAAAGTGAAAGAATCATATCTTTTAGTCACACAGCTGCAGGAACACAGTCATAAACAAACCAAATTGGCATAGCTTGACAACAGGTGATGATGGACTCGACACATGAACAAGCAGGGTCCTTTCGCACGCCCAACATACATCGGGAATGTAGAAAAATGCGAATGCATTGCTCTCTCTCTCTCTCTCTCTCTCTCCAATGCATTGTTTTTTTTCTTATGGAGAAGAAATAACATTTATGCGAATTGGAACAAATCGACTTTTATCTTTCTCTACATTACGAAAAGAAATGGAAGCCACACTGGATACAGAGTTAAGAGAGTTATTACTGTGTAACATGGCTGGAGAAATTCAGTCGAAGTCACCAACTCCTGCCCTACTAGAACTACTAATAAGAGTAAACAAAGCCTTCAGCTAGTTCCTAATTCGTTCATCCACTATACACTAGGCTGAAATGCGCCTACATAGTTTAGAATCAGCATTTATCCTCAGTCCATATAGTGCGGTGTTGTTTGGACTAAAAGCTCCTCGTCATCTTCATTGTCATCGTCGTTGTCATCAGCACCTACCCAGTTGCTCGGGTGATGCTGCGATCGAGGAATAGCACTGATAACTTCTGCAACATCACAAAATCAAGTTAGCTAAACATTCGACTAAGGTAGAAATGTATCAGTAACTAATGACATAACGTAATGAATGATTTTGTTTGATAATTAACCAGGATGTTCTTCCAAGTGATTCATTTGTGAAGGCTGCGTCCTGTGGTGCAAGCCAATTAAGGAAGCACAAAGAAAAAACTTCACATAGCTACCAACTTATGATTACAAACCAACGGAAAATCCATCAACACCAAAACAAATGCATGATCTATGAATCGGCCTATCAATTCAGAATGTCAGATACAATAGATCACTTTTGTCAGTAAGACAATAACCTTTCCCCCACATAGTTCATGTAGTTTCTTAGAGTCAACATATTGTGCAAGAAAGTTCATCAAACTTTATATTAAGAAAAAGTTCATCAAACTTAGAGACTGTATATCAACATACCTTCAACTAGGTTACTTAGTGCAACTATACAACCTAACATATAAAACAACTTGGCACTATACAAAATGTTTGCAGTATTTTCTTTTCTGCAAGCCAACTTTGACTGGCTAATTAGTATAGGAAAAAAAATGTTACTCTGAGGAAGACAGGAGACAGGCACACAAAGACTATTAGGCTTTGTATGTCTACAGAGCAGAAATGTTCCATGTTGAGGGATGGTGAGAATCCCAGATATAGAATGTAAAAGGTTTTAGATTTCCTTACGACACAGAAAACATAGAAAACCAGCTCTTTTTAATGTGGGAGATCAGCTATCAAGATGTTGTTAGGTTTATCTTAAACATATGTTTATTCGCTAATGAGAGGATTGAAACGAAATGCAGCAGATTCAAAGTTATGAGTTCATAATTCAGGTGACAACAAATTATAACATTGAAAATAAATTAGCAAAGATTAAGTGAAAACTGAAAACGACTCATAGGATACGTATCGTTTGCATTATCTGCAAATGGTGGCTTGCGTGGAGCATTTGTAACATTGGGCAGCATTGACATGTCATTCAGCACATTAGAGGTTGCATTTCTGTTCCTCTGGGCATGTTTTTCTCTGCTAGCTTCAAAGCTTTTGGGAGTGCTACCTGTTTAAGAAGGCTTTGCTTATATTTATTATTTAACTAACCTGATGGTATAGCAACAAAGACAGTGCTAGGATTCAGATATAAAAGCAGTTTTTTCATTAAATGAAAGTGTGATTACACAAAGGCATATCACCATCCATTCATTGTGGTCTGATACCAGCAACGCCAATTGCCAAAAATGGCTATTACGTTCTGTACAGGCCCAAAGTCCTGCCCTGGTTCCCATCAGATCACAATGATGTCCAGTTGGACATAGGAAGGCGTGCATCTAGTGTAACCATGCCAATGGTTCCTTGAAAAAGAACATTTCACAAGAAAGATACACACCTGAAAGCTCTGACCATATTTTAGTATGGTTCGAGACATTTTCAGGAACTAGTGTTGGTGTAGCAGCAGCCCTTGGTTCTCCCATGTGTTGTGCTGATGTAGCTGGTTGTTGGGCATCATTGCTGTCAGATAGTTGCGATACAGTCATAGTAGCCAGAACTAGAGTAGCTTCAAAATCAGAAGCTGTTCCATCATCCAATCCGAATCTTGGGACCAGAAGAACAGGTCTGCAATTCAATGAAAGCTCAAGAGGACCAATCCGAAAAAGATAACGAAATTCCAGAAGCACGACAACTTACTCGCCAGTCTTCTCAAAGAATAGGAGGATGTCAACCTCACATCCTTCACAAAATGTTAAAAAAGCCTAGTATGGAAGCGAAAAAAGAAAGAAAAAAGTGCAGACACCATTAGTATTACAGGGTGAGAAAGCAATCATCAGCACCAACTGTCTCTCAAATAAATCCACTACAGAATATATGAACTTCTAAGCATACCACTTGTCATGAACTCATGAAGTAAGATCCTTCTAGCAATGGAGAGATATATAAGAACTAACAAACCTCTAGCCAAGAGAAATCATAGCTTGGAAATGCACTGAAAGGAATTTTAACTTGCAAACATGTTTATTGTATTCTCGATAGTAGGGAGTTGCAAATGTAATGCATGTGCCGAGTCCTAGACAGACATATATTTTCCATAATTCCTTGCTGCTCCTACAAAGTTATTCTCCAATTAAAGGCATATCATATTACAATCTGTTTCCCATCACAAAAGCAAGGGATAGATCATTGATCACCTTCAGTTCCTTTACCCCAAAGGTGACATCCACCGGATCACCAGCATGAACAAACTCCACGAACTCCTCGACAGGGTCAATCCATAGTTGTGTGTGCAATCTAGTGTCACAGTCATCTGCGACCCCCAAACCACGACAGTTTAACAGTCCAATCACTAGTCTGAAAACAATGTCCACAACCAATCCAGAAAGAACAGAAGAGAAGCACCTTTTGTCGGGTCATTGTAGCTCCGGAGCTCAACAGCCTTGCCCCCGACGTCCCCTCCGGCATCAGGTAGCCCTGCAGCAGGATCTGTGGCGATGATTGTGAGTTCCTGCAGCGAGGACTGGAAGTTGGACAGCAGGCGCGCGAGCTCCCGCGGCCGGATGGCGAGGCGGCTCGGGAATCGTCCGCGGTCTAGCGACAGCGACTGCACCTCAGGCTCCGCACTGCACACGATCCAGTACGTCTTCCTCACACCTTAACAACGCAGCACAAAAGGAATTGGGAGAAATGAGAGCTACAAGGGGAAGCAGAGCCCAGCCAAACCGTAAAAATACTGGCTGGAGTGTAGAGAACAGCGAGCCAGAAGCACGAAATTCACAAGACCGGGAAATGTATCGCAAAGATTTCTTAGTGAAAGAGGCTAGATGGGGACAGGAAGGGAGGGTAGCGTGTATGCGTACCGCTGAGGCAGTGGAGGGTGATCTGGAGCTTGGGTGCGTCGGGTTCCGGGAGTGAGATGGCGAGTCGGTCGAGCGCGGCGTACGGCGTGCGGAGGACGGCGAGCAGGGACTTGAGGAGGACGCTGCACTGCAGCGGCGTGGAAGACGGTGCCGAAGCCGCGGCGTTGAGGTGGTACAGGTCGAAGAAGTCGCGCGCTAGGGAGACCGAAGCGTACGCCGACCGCGAGCTGTTGAGCGTGTGCATCTCCAGCTGAGATGAAACGTCCGAGAAGAGAGCTCATAAGACGACGACTCAGTGAGATGAGCAGACCCCGACGCAGCGGTGGGGAGAGGCGACGAGAGGGGCTGCGAACCTTGGCGGGGTGCGCCTGGAGCACGAGCTCGGAGGCGACGCGCGCGAGGAAGGTCACGCACCGGCCGAACGTCCGCAGGAGCCGCCGCTCATCGACAGCTCCATGGCCACAATCGGCGCCGCCGCCTGCTCCGCTTCCGCCGCCGCGGCTAGCCTGCTTTCTTTAGGTTCGGGCCGGGGAGAGGAGGGAAACGGAACGGGGAGCGGGTAGAGATGGTGCAGGCCGTTTTCGTGTGTTGGGCTAGGCCCATACTGATGGACTAGTTGGGTCCGAAGACAGGTGCACTACGACTCGGCCCAACCCAATAAGGAACATGACGCTGCAGGGCCCATGACAGAACGCTAGGGTTTTTGACCCGCTCTTCTTCTCTCTGATAATATTGCAGCAGGTCTCCCATTCCCGCACCCTCGCGCCGGCGCCGCAGTTGTCTTCGGTCTCCCGTGCTCTCTCACCTCCGAGTGACCAAGGTGCGTGCCCTCCTTCCTCCAACCATCGCTGATCTGTGCCTATCCTTGTTACTCCTGTACTTGTTCGTGCTGGCGCGTATGGCTGATTACTAATCAAGAGTTCGCCTTGGGATCTCCTCGTGGTGGTTTGGTTTGCGAGTAAGCCATTGTTTTGTTTTCTTGTAAGCATAAATAGCTCGAGTTTACCATGTTTCGTATCTGAGATTATCAGCCGATCTACAAACTTTGGTTATGGATGGGGTTGGGGACGGTGGAGACTGGAGACTGGAGAATGGGGGAGCAGAGAGTCGCAGTGAGGATTCCGGTCTTGACATACATAGGATGTGGTGGTGCTGGGTGTGGCCGTGCGGACATGGAGGAGGTGCTGCCAGGCATGAAGCAGAGGTAGAGAGATTGCGTAGCCAACAGTCGTATGTGTCTTGCATTTGGCAAGAACAAAGTTCGCCCCACCTAAAATTTCAAGCGAGCTCCGCCTCTGTCTGAGATGGAAGGGTGTTTTAGCTGTACTGTTGAATCAACTCCAATACTACTGTGGTTTTGCAAGGAATAGCATTTTACAAGATCTGTATAGCTTAGTCTTCTTTATGCCTTGTTGGATCGGTGTAGTAACTGGAACAGTTCGCGAGTAAATTTTTTACATAGCTATGAACAACGTTAGGGCTTTCCTCGTTCATCAAATTGGAATTGTTACTGAGCTGAAATGAGTTCTCCGTTTGTTGCTGTTTGATTGATTCTTCTCTTCTATGTTGTTCAGTTGCTGCTGCGGTAGTTCTCCCAACTGTCACCATGCAGAACGAGGAGGGTAAGATGGTGGACCTCTACGTCCCCAGGAAGTGGTACGTTTGTCTCATCATCTTGTACTTACAAATGTTTCTGCTCTGCATTGGTCAGTTTTGTTGCGTGCTAAGATTGAGTATCTGTTCTTGCAGCTCGGCCACGAACAGGATTATCACTGCCAAGGACCATGCCTCTGTTCAGATCAACATTGGCCACTTGGATGCGAATGGCCTGTACGATGGTCACTTCACCACGTTTGCTCTCTCTGGGTTTGTCCGTGCTCAGGTGATGGTCCAGAATATGCCTATTGCATTGTGTCTAGCCCATAAAATTCAACTATTCAAGAGCTTGAATATAATGCCTACATGCAACGTTCTACCGCAAATGTGTTTCCTGAGTTTCATATTGCTGACACCATGTAGTGCATTGCAGCATCCGTTTTGTCTTCTCAGCTGAATTGATTCTATGCATGTTTGATTATATGACTTCGGTATTGGTTAATTCCTAGCCTAGAATTTAGGCATTAGATAGTATTGGTGTTCTTACCTGTTTGTGTTCTTAGATTGTTTTTCAGATCCATTGAATGTTATAAACCTGTAATGTGTTCTTAGATTGATTTTCAGATGCATCAAAATCTATCAATGTCATGTTGTTTGCATCTAGTGCAGCTGGCGAACATATTTTCTTGTTATGGTTTTTATGTTAGTCAAAGTGGATTATCCAGTTACCCGTTTTCTCAGTTTGGTTGTGGATGCTTATTGTAATGGGGTAGATTCTGATTTCATATTCTGTTGTGCTCAGGGTGACGCAGACAGCTCCTTGGACAGGCTGTGGCAGAAGAAGAAGGCTGAGATCAAGCAGTAGATCTTGCATGTAGTTTACCAAGAATCGGGCACTTTGAGGGACCCTGCCTTAGCTATGTTTTGTTTTCATGTCAGCATATGCAATGTTGTGATTTCAGTTGGTCGTAAATCTAAATACTAGTTACCTTTGCTGGATTCCTTCTGAGTAAGATGTGTGTGGTTCCTCCAATTCCCTTCTGCAGTGCCATTTAGTTCTTGAGCTCCAATTTGTGATGATTTTGGATTCAGTTTTGTGATTCTACTAGTTTGGCTGCTGTTGCATATTCGGTTGCTAGTAACGCACCAGGGTTACATGTTTGTCTAACCATGTAGTTAGATTGCTGCATTTCAGGCCTTATTCTTGGACTCAGCAAACTGTGAAGATGGGAGCGTCAGGGGTCCAATGGAATTCCATGTAGTTAATCTTCTTGCAGAAATATATCCTATACTCGTTCAATTTAACTTAACAATGCGGAGACTAGTACACGCACAGATACATAGGACCTGACTGTTTGATGCGGCGGTACTGCAGCCGGAAGGGGCATCTCGCTACAAGAGCAGAGACGGAGCCGACGTAACGAGTGCCTTGGATCATGCCTTTTATCATTGAACCACCAAAATTATCTATGACTCATGCAAGGTGTCATTTAAACTATATACTCCATCTGTCCCAAAAATAACTGTCGCTTTTTTCCCTTAAAAAACAAATGCCGGCAATTTTTATAAATAATAAATATTATTGATTAGTATCATAATTAGTATCATCGGAAAGATCTTTGAATCTAGTTTTTTAACAAAATTATTCGGAGATATAAATATTGCACGTATTTTATATAAATCGAGTCAAACTTGCGGCACGAAAACAAAAAACGACAGTTATTTTGGGGCGGAGTAGTACGTTTGTACGAACATACACATCTCTATGTAGATATCAATCCATCATTATTTATCAAATTTTGCAAGTTTGTCCAGCATATATGCTCAGGTTGCAGCCTCTTCTTGCAGTCAATCCAATCGGTGAGCTCAACTCGGAATGTATAGGTTGCAGCGAGTACTTTTTATTAGCAGAATACAACTGCGCACACAAGATCACTCAAATTGGCAGTCGCAGATACCGATACGCTAGCAGGGCGGCTAGTTTCCAGGCATCTCCTGAGCACCACCACCATGTGGCTTGCCATTGCCAAGAAAGGACCTGGCGATCCTCCCGTTGGCACCCTCCGGGTAGAATCCGCCGGGCACGCGCTCGTCGCCGGTGAGGTAGAGGATGCCGAGCAGCTCAGCGGGCGTCCGGGCGTAGGAGAGCGAGTCCGTGTCGGCGGCGAGCACGTTGGTGCAGATGGCGCCCTCGGCGCCGAGCGCGCGGGGCACCGTGAGCCCCTCGTCCTTGACCCCGCACCGCCCCAGCCGGTTGCGCAGCGCCGACACGCGGTGCGTGAACTCCGCCACCGTGATGTTCCCGTACGGCGGCACGGCATCGCCGCGGCGCTCGAAGAGGAGCGCGCGGAACACGGCGTCCTGCGCCGCCTCCGTCCCCAGCAGCCCCGCGAGAAGCTGCGTACACGCAGATGGAGTACGTGTCGACGTATTGCAATGGTACGTGTGAGCGAGTACTACGTGACAGATGGAGCATTGCATGTTTCAGAAGTTCAGATGGTCATCACCTTCTTTGTCTCGTAGCCGTCGATGATGGGGTTGGTGCCGACGTAGCCGTTGATGCCGAGGTAGGGGATGACGTAGGAGGCCAGCAGGAAGCTGAGGCTGTTGGCGTAGGGATCGAAAGGAGGGTCCAGGCGGCACCCAAACGCCTCGTCCATCACCCTGGCGAAGTTGTGGGCGCTCAGGTCTATCGACGGCCGAGGGATCCCGCCGACCGTGCGATGGAGAGCCCTGTTGTATGTACGTGTACGTGCACAGGAAAAGGAAGCAACAGACCAAAATTCACAATCACAACAAATTCAGAATTTGGAGCAACTTCTTGAAGGCCAAACTCGCTCACGAACCTGATGTGGCCAACTTCTTGAAGGCCAAACTCCGCCGCGATGCGCCACGTGACCTCGTCGAGGTTGGCCTTCCGGGCGCCCACCGGCGGCGGGCCGCCCAGCGCCAGCCCCGGCGCGACGTGGTCCAGCCCCACGCCGTACGCGGCGTGCAGGAAGAACTCGGCCTCGGTGTACTCCAGGTTCTGAGCGAACTGCATCGGGTCGACGTCGTGGGGAACACGGCCACCGGGGTGTGCGGCGCTGGCGGCTGGCACCGCAGTGGCTCGCCGTGGCTGATGGAGACCGTCGCCGCCGCCGCCGCCGTCGGCTCCGGAGGACAGGTCGGGTGGACGGGGTGACGATGACCGACGGGCAATGCTCCTTCACCGCAACTACATACTCCTATCACGAGGAGGAGCAACGGCACGAAAAGAGAGCAGTAGGTATGTGAGGATGCCATGGTCTAGCTGAATCGCTAGCTTGCAAATTTGCAATGCGAAGCGAAGTATGCTCTCGCTTGGGGACGAACAATGTGCTGCAACCCGACTTTATTGTTATAGGATAGAGACTATAGAGCACAGCTAGCGCGCAGCTAGCTAGCGTCCAGTCCAGTCATCTGAGTCACACACTCACAGCTACTCTTCTCTTCTTTCCTGAAACAAGTCAGTGGTTAGCTCGTTCCTACCCTGTGATTGTTGCCAGGCTTTCAGCTGGTTCCTTCCAAGATAAAGATATTGCAAGATGTCAAGCTGAAAATAGGTTACTTGTATCCGAACGCTACGCCATTACGAACTTAAACTGAAAATGGCTGCTAGCTTTTTGGAAAGAGATGGTGGTTGAAATAGGATCGCCCTGGGACTGCATCTTCCTTGCCTGAAACTTCTCTTCATCTTTTGTTCTTGCACGCTCCATAGTCAGGTGCTAGTCCATACGGAAGCTGCCGAAATGTGCTATTGCCAGGTGGATGAAGGTGGATAGGTCCTTCATTGTCGCTTCTCAGCTCCTGGCCCGTTTGTCAAAATTCACCGGTGATGATGGCTCCTGTCAGCGATGCTTGCCGCACTAAATCTCCCTTAGAGGTTACTGGTTAGGGAGGATGAAACTGATCGGTTGCTGTCAAGATATACTGAGAACGCAAAGCTTTTCCTTATTTGAAGTACACCATTGGGATCAGCCTTCCCTTTTCTGGATTTCTTGACTCTTGAGTCATCTGATAACAACCGTGTGTCTACAATTCCAGCACATGCATCGACCTGAAAACCAAATTTGCACGCAATTTAATACGAACAAGACTTATCATGACTCACGTGGCCTATTGTTAAAATTTTAATTAGACATATTTTAGCATATTTTAATTAGAAAATAGTGATTATAAACATGACTTCACCAAATTAGAAAACAACCATACACTCCCTTATTTCTAAACGTTTTAATTTTTCAAGACACATTGTTTTTACTAGACATCTAGACATAGCATTTATCTAAGTGTATATTAAAAACTATAAATGCAAAAAAAACCAAAACATCTTATAATTTGGAGTAGACAGCTCGGCAGTTCAAATTTCTATACAACTTCTGTTGGATAAGGAAAAAACATGATAGATGGCGCAAACTGCATTACGAACCTACACTGGGTTACTAATTAGGAGTAGATGCATAACACAGTCGCTAAACAACTGGTCTATCAACAACAACAACAACCACAATGCCATAGAGTTTAGTCATATGTTTCTCTCTATATTTCATTAAAAGAATATAGAGAGTGTTACAAACAACTTTCATGGCCATAGAGCCACCAAAGACATGAGGCAATTTTAAAATACTTTGTTTGTCCCAAATAAAATGATTTGGCATTGATAAATTGATAGTTTTTATTATGTATCTAGACATACCATATATTTAGCTAGTTGTGTAGCATGAACTATATGAATCTAGAAAAAACAAACTGTTTTGGAACGGATGTAGTGGATTGATAACTGGATCATCGAGGACGATAGGCAGAAAACATCAACAAACACAAAATAGCATCGGATGACCGTCGTTAAAAGTCAGTTACCATAAGTAATCAGTCTCCAAAGATGCCTGACGCACTGCTACTCAGCAATTCTATTTTAGGTTTTCCAATTCACCGTCTGTCAGTAATAATAAATAAATAAATGTATTTACATTTTCAGTCTCCCGGCACAGAAAAAAAAAATCGGTTCCAATCGGTCAAATATGATCTGGGCCTCTTGGGCCCACGAAAGGCCATTCGCGCGAAAGTTTTTCAAAGGCCGCCTAGGTCCTATTAATTTGGAATCCTATTAATTTCTCTCCCGTCCCGATGGCCGGCCCGACCCGGGGATGCCAACGCGCTCCACCAAGAGCCCAAAACGCAGCCACACCATCCACCAGCACCAGTGATCCACTGGCGTCGAGAATCGAATGGGAACGAAGTTGGGTCGAAAGGAACTTTTTTTTTTTTCAACTTTCTTTTGAGGTGAGGAGAGTTGGACTCTACTCTGAGGATGAAAAAGGACGGCTCCAGCGATATGACGTTCGGCCCTGACTGAGATACGGCCTACGGGCAGGCAAAAGAAAATCTGGCGCAGCTTCATTACTTTCATGCTGTGTTTGCTGCCAAAAATCTTGCTCCTGATTTCTTTTCTTTTTCTCCACCGCAGCTGGGGGGCTGCTGGGGCTAGCTAGTGTCAGCATCCAAGACTGAATATCTTCCCAGCGACGCAAAAGCGATTGTGGGAGAAAAAATCATTCTGGCTCGATGGACCTCAAGAGAGATGGAGCACACTGGTTGCACGGACTTCTTTGTTTTTCCTTCTTTTTTTCCCCCCTCGAACACACACAAAAGAAACTGCGTATCATTATTATATAAATTGTAGAGAGAGAAAAAAAGAGAGAAACTCCATACAAAGCAACCTCTCCACCTCACTTTATTAGGAGAGACGAACAGGTTGCAAGATGAAACAAAAGAAAGATCAGCCTAGAAACAAATAAGAAACGACAAACCACACGAGGTCCTTATACTGCATCCTCACCACGGAAAAAAAAGAACACCTTGCATCTTCCGTGCTCCAGGCTCCAGCAAGACATAAGTACATGTTTGGAATGCAGGAACATGCATGAATTTCGGTTCAATTTTAACCAAAAGAACACAGAAGAAGGAAAATTTCGTCACCATTCCAAACAGGCCCTCAACTCCCTTTAATTTAGAAAAGTATTGGGCCATCGGAATGGAAAGCACGAGATCGTCGACTTGTATGTATAGCGAAACACATTAATCACACGTCCACACCGCCACGGCGCCGGCGCTTGGTCGTGGACCTGATGAACCTGATGATGCGGCCGGCGGCGATCGGCGAGGGGAAAGGGAAACTAACGAAGCGCGATGCTTTCAATGCGGTTTGTGAATTATTGGGGGCGCGCTGACGAACGGCGGTGACTACGACAACGGCGGCCGGCCTGGACCGGAGCCGCGACGTGCACCTTCTCGTGCTTCTTAGTTTGTCAAAGTATCTTTTTGCTTTGGTTTCCGCTTTTTTTTCCCCCCTTAACTGGGGTTGCTCTGAAAAATACTGAAATCTTGTTCATGTTTCTGTGGTGGCGTTCGTCAAGTCTTCCTGAGCAAAGAATAAATGCGGTTGATGTTTGAGGATTCGTGAACCAGAAATCTGCAGCTTGTGGATTGGCGGATATCCAATCCAGAATGAGTCCAGCCTGCACCTTGACGCTGGCAATATTGTTAGTGTTAGATACGACACCAGCAGCGGATCTTGTTAGATTAGATGGCAAGAAACAACAATTGGTGCAATCTTTGCTGATTGTATGTAAGATTGAAAGGGGAGGGCCCCATGCATGTTTGATGGCAAGGTGCTTGGAGCTGGGTTGCCACTTGCTGACCGTGGTATCCAGAGGTAGTGCATCAGTGCACCCTGCACCTTGAGGTCAGCCTGCGTGGTGGCAAACTGTCAATGGAAATTATTACGAGTCCTGCTAGATTACAGGCATGAGGTCCCCTATGAGCATGATCCCTGTTCGATTTCACCATCCGGATCCAGCTCCTGTGTTGCGTTGTGCTTTGAGG
Source organism: Chrysopogon serrulatus (assembly GCA_015844335.1). Lineage (NCBI taxonomy): Eukaryota > Viridiplantae > Streptophyta > Magnoliopsida > Poales > Poaceae > Chrysopogon > Chrysopogon serrulatus. The sequence continues at coordinate 151,272 of JADLZL010002415.1, read as the reverse complement.
CGTTGCTGTGCTGGATTTGTCTGTCTAGGACGACGATTCCGTGCGTGAATCTCTTGTGGTTGTGGGCGTCTGAACTGTGGCCCAGCCCATGTATCGAACGAAGGCGAGCCCATATTTCAGCCCATGACTAAACTGGGCCGAGATTCATTTTCAGATGAGCTACGCCTGCGCGCGCTGCTGTTTCTTCGGCTGGGGGAGATAGCAGCTCCGAGAAAAATCCACGGGACTGCGACCTCCGGCGATCTCCATCTTCCCAGCAACGCAAAATGATGCAGAGATTCTTGCAGGTTGGAAAAAAATGTATCGCAGATTCGATTCAGCAGCCGACTCCTAGTCGAGATACAGAGAACCGCATTCTCTGCATACGAAGGGGGGCAGCACGGCGGCGTTTCGTCGTCGACCTGACGCTGGCTGCTGCAGCGACGGAGACGAGACCCAACCGCGCGTTCAATTCGACGAGATGGACGTATCGCGCCGCCGTCGCGAAACGGTCCTCCTCCTCCTCCGGAGCTTACTGTAGGAATTATTGCGAATTATTGAGGGGCCGGAGGTGGAGGAGGAGCAAATGCGGCGACGACGACGGCCGGAAAGTACTCCGCTAGAGATTTTGTTTTCTCCTTTTTTGCGGAGAAATCTCCAAGACTGAGACGCTGCTTATCAATAATCATCATGTCGCGTTTAGTGAAGTCAGTCTACCTGAGCTGTGAATGTGGCCGAGTCAGGACTTGCGAAAAGTGTCATCATGTGATGCACATTCTTCAGGGTTTGGCATGGCTGCATCTGCATCAGTAGTACTCCGTACTTTGGGGTAGCACTACCACGTGTGAGCTGTGACAGTCTCGGTACAAGCATGTTTTTTTTTTCTTTGAACGAACCCGTACATGCATCATTGCGTCGTAATAGTACCTTGTTTGTCGGAAAATTACACTGTTGAAAAACCAGATATATAATACACGCATAGTACTACGGAGCACTGCTTGTTCACGTGGCAGGTACTGTACGTACCACAGAAGTCAGAAAGGGACGACGCAGACACATGATTCACACAAGACCGTGCAGACACAGTGGACGTTGTCACGTTGGCCCAGGTCCACGAGCACGAGCACGTACTCTCCTACTACAGGAGATGCACCGCACGCACCACACACTTGTGTACTGCGTGCCCGTGCCCTCCTCCGGACGGTGCACAACTTTCACCTGCAACTGCAACTCCAACCACGCCATGTAGTACCAGACAGCAAGCAGCACGTAGTACGGTACAGGCATCAGCATCACCTCCTTCACTTCTGAATTCTTCTCATTTAGGATCAGATCAAATCGTAACCGGTCAGGGCCAAAAAAGAAATCAAGTCCTACCCCCCACCCCACCCTACCGCATGACATGAGCATGACCTTTCCATGGTCTGAAGTCTCAACCCACGAGAGGGCTTCCTGCAGGCACGAACTGAAACTCAAGTAATATACTCCTATTACCTTTTTTTTTCTTCAAACGTGCCCCAACTGAAATATTGGGCCATTCAATTTTCAACCGTCCAGTGGCACCAAAATAGTCCAAAAATAACGTGGTCTACTCCTAATCTGGCTGTGGGCGTGCGCGTGACACCGATGCCAGGCTTACAATAATGCAGGCTGCTCATTTTCTGAACCAAGAAACCTGACCCCCATTGGTTAACTCGGGTAAACTACATTATCTCCTCAGTAAACACTAAACACCACATATAATATACACACACAAAAGTGCGCGCTCCTCGGACCCAGGCATTTGACACGTCGCTGCCACGGCCGCCGCGGCCGGCGGCGGCGACGTCTTGCGGCTGGAAAGGTCGCCGGCCGGCGGCTCTCGGCACCCTGGAAGAAGCTTCGGTCCCCGGGCGTCCAGGCCTGCAGCTCCCAGTCCCAGCCATGGTCACTGACGTTAACCCGCGCGCGCGCGCGCGCGAGCTGAGCCGTGCACGCAACAATGTCACCAGCAACCGGGGGTCGCGCCCTTGTTGTAGCTGTAGGGCCATCATCAACATATGGTCTTTGCATTGCATCATCAGAATGCACCGAGTGATCATCGTTTTCACCGCGCAAACCGGGGATCCTCTAGTTCTAGTTTACTCGTGAAACCGCCCGCCATCTTTTCTGATCTCTTTGCTTCTGGGCTAAGCCTCCCCGGCCGGCGGCCGGGACAGGACAGGCGAGGAGGGACAGCCAGCGTGATCGTTCTCAGAAACCGAGGGCGATCGAGGAAGGCCGCCTGTCGCTGCATCCATGGCTAACCGTACCAAGCCGGCCGGCAAGATCGCCCTTTTCGCGAAATTTGGGGGTGTTTGGATTCCCTTGGCAAATTTTTTTGCGTCCCCCATCGAATCTGATCACATATATACGAAGTAATAAATGTAGTCTAAAAAAAATAATTAATTACACAGATTGCGATAACTTTGTGAGACGAATCTTTTAAGCCTAATTAGTCCATGATTTGACAATGTGGTGCTACAGTAAACATTCGCTAATGACGGATTAATTATACTTAAAAAATTTGTCTCATCGTTTTCTAACGAGTTCTGTAATTTGTTTTTTTATTAGTATTTGAAACGAAGTAATAAATGTAGTCTAAAAAAATAATTAATTACACAGATTGCGATAACTTTGTGAGACGAATCTTTTAAGCCTAATTAGTCCATGATTTGACAATGTGGTGCTACAGTAAACATTCGCTAATGACGGATTAATTATACTTAAAAAATTTGTCTCATCGTTTTCTAACGAGTTCTGTAATTTGTTTTTTTATTAGTATTTGAAACCCCCTTCCGACATCCCTCCGACATTTCGATGTGACACAGGCAAAATTTTTTCCACACCATCCAAACACCCCCAAAATACGCCGTAGCCGAGGATGGCGACCAACCAGAACCATGGCGGGGGCACCGGCCCAGTCCTTGCTTTCACAGCCTACGCAGCTCCGTGTCAGCCCCGTGGATGTTTGCAGCGGAAAGTCGCCACCTTACCTGCCACTGCTACTCGTTCTGGAATGTGCGTGCCCATCCGTCTGATTCAGCGCTGAAAGGATCTGCCGCGCCTACCGATTCACCCAAAAGGATTCTTCCACCTCCAGCTCCAGCCTGTCTGTCGACCTCACGAACTTCGTTTTTTATTCATAAATAACCACCCATGGGTTAGGTGCATTAGACAAAGGTTTCATTCCGGGGACTTATATGACGCACACGTTCAGCAATTTACTATTGGCTCATTCACAAAGCTGTTCCTGGACCTGGAGCTTGAGCTGGAGTGATCGAGACAGCTAGCTAGCATTGTTTCCAACAAGGACTACCAAAAATCTCCAGTCAAATAATAAAACCCAGATGACTAGATGAGATGTGTTAGATGACGCGGACGGAAACAGAAATGTGTCCGCCAAAACCAACAGTGGTTCAGAAATGCTCCGATTTCCACCTGTTACCAGGAACAGCCACAGGTTTTAGGCATTTCAGTAAAAGCTAGCAGCGGAAATAAACACCCAGAATAGCAGCGACGTATAGTAGTACTCATCAGTCAGCATCACTTTAAATTTTCTCTGAAACTTGTACAATGTATGTACACGGAGGAGGCGTAACCAGCAATGGAGCGCTCATCTTTTGTAAAGTGCCAAACCTTCAAATCGACTGGGAAATTCAGCCAAACCATTCATGAAAAAAGGCTCCAAAAATCTTTTCTTGAACCACAAGTTTTTTCCCCCACAATGATACAAGAACTCCTGGACGGCCATTGTGAACGCCTCATCAGCCTGACAACTACATTTGTCGACAGTTGTAGTTGTACGGTGATCTCAACATCATTGGACACTTGGACAGCTCCGAAAGCAAGACAACAATGAACCACACTATTTATGCGTGGATCACAGAATTATTTGTCACATGACATGGTAAAGGGCGGGCAAAAAATTGAGTTGTGCAAGTCGGTTGCGGCTGGCGATGGGGATATTACGATGTTTCAGGCTCAGGGAAATTTCAAGCCACCATAGCTAGTACAAAAAAGGTTTTTTCAGATAGGTACATGTCTATATACTTTGGTAGGGACCAATCGGTTGAGTATTTGCAAATCATTGTGTGTCCATTGTCGTCCTTGCGCACTAATCTTCTTCCTCTTGTTGTTGTTGTTTTGATTGATGGAGTCAGACTGGCACATTCTGAAACAAGGTTATTTTCATGTTTGGTCAGGTGTAGCTGTTCATCGGATATGGAGTTGAAGTCATATTTTGAGTGTTGTTTGGATGTGCTGGCTAGGGGAGGAGACAACTCTAGGTCTTTTTTGAAAAAAAATCTTGAAAGGTGAACGTTGTTCAAGGTATCTAGAGAAAGATTTTGCTTTAGTGGAAAGCACTAAATGAAATCTTTTCGTCTGACTCCACATTTATTACAACATGGAATATTTTGGATCTTAAAAAGCCACAATATGCTTAGTGTTTGCATGTAAAAAAAAATCTAGTGGTGGTTGTAATATAAGAACCATGATATTGCTAAAAAAAAGCTGATTTTCATTTTTGGAATTTTAGAAACTCTTATTGTGCCCTGCGCTGCTGCACATGGTGCGTTGTGCACCACACAAACAAAGAAAAGGAAAGGCTTTGCTCGTGGGTAAAATCCCGGATTTTGGTAGATTTTTCTTTCTTTTCTTTGGTAATTTATTTATTTAATTAATTTATAAAATCCAATAAATCAGTGGCTCAGATTGTTTAGAATTATTACCCCTAGAGTATTGTAGCATTGCCCTTTAATTTTCTAATAAAACTGCAACATATCCAAGCAGTTCCTAAGCGTATCTTATCGCTACCTAACGCCAAATTTAATCTGTTGTAAAAAAAACGCCAAATTTAATCTTGATTAGATGGTCACAGTCTGCAAAAAAGAGTGTGCCCCATCTAACAGATACTATATAGTGAGTAGCAGTCGTTGGGGCATGCTAGAATTGCATACCGAATCCCATTGCCCTCACTCCGCGTTCTCCATCATGCAAACAGCAAAGTGAAGGAATCAAGAGGGCATGCATGAGACTTGAGAGGCCCAAAGGATGACTCAAAAGTCACCTTTGCTGATGATCCAGCGTGTGGGATGCCGGTGGTTTGCAACATAGCAGCATCGTCGTTCAGAATACAATACTACTAGCTACCATGAAAAAGGAGGAGGAGCCATGTATTGCTTCCAAAGAGATTCTTCAGCACCAACCTTTGTATCTAGTACTAGTAAGTAAGATTAGTTTCAGTTGAAGGCTTGCTGCAGCTAGCGCTTAGACCTGCCATGATACACTTAACCGAAAGCAGACGCTGGCATAAGCTTTACGTTACTAAAGCCGAAGTGCCTGAACGGACGACTGCTTGCCCATGCCTATACTGACGAATCAGCTCGCGGCTACCACCAAGGGCTCCGCGAGATCTCTGGGGATCTCAGGATCTGGCGCGAATTTGACCTGAGACGGACACGTTTGGGGCGTCATGGCCGGCCCCGTTCGTCCCAAGGAATCCGACGACGGCGCCGGCTCTGGCTCTCTCTGCGAGGCGATCCCCCGCTGCCACTGGCGACAGCGACCGAGTACTGGAGGACGCCAGCAGGCCAGGCCGGCCTGCCTGCTGCGGTCCACGCTGAAACTGTGTGAATTCCTGGGGTTTTCTCCCTGGAAAACAGGATAGAAAATGGCAGGCCAACATCCATCGTGCGGGGAGCTATTGCACCAACAACCATGCATATCCTATCCCCCCTTTCCCGTCCACTTCCTCCTGCTCCGATCCGAGCCAGAATTAGGTTTCTTCGTCCAGCGCCAGTGTTTCACCGGCGGGAAGTGATCGCTGTCGCTGTTGATGCTGAATCAGTGGTGCGTGGTGCACAATGTACAACACTGATACCAAACCAGCTCAGACAATTGCCAAATGCACAATGGCAATCTGGCATGGGCATATACTTTTATGAGCAAGGTCCAAACTTTACACATAGAAGGGTGTCCTAATAAAAGGTACTGAGAGAGTGAGAGCTGAGTAAGTCTCCAGTGTAAGCTTTTCGGTGAATTGGTACTCAATCAGCTCGAGACTGGCGCTGATGAGATCATTAAGGCAAAGGCCAAGGCATTTGTTGCCAACCCAGCACTGGCGCGCGCACTGTGCTTCTGGCAATTGGCACCGTCGTGTGCTGGCACCGGCGATGATATTCCCGGTCGTTTTTGTCCTGTACTACGTAGTGATGAACTTGTTTGGTTTCAATTTCAAGACAAGACATTCGATCAGCCAAATTAATGAACCCAGCGAAACCGACGAATCTTTCTGCATGTTGTTTGGTGCATGGCACGCCCATGTGCCGGCTCTGCAGCACCGAAAGGAGACGAGAAGCTTAGCAGTTTTCAGGTACGGTTCAGTTATCACTCACGCTTGATCCAAAACGCTAATCACAGGTTTTTAGCCTGGATACACACACTTTTAAGAGAGCACCTGCTGATGGAACAGACGGCCGCCTGTATCTCATATATATGCTGGATTGAATCAGAGTTGTCAAACAATAAGCAAGAGACGAGAGAATACTAGTAGTTGAATTCCATGTAGATAGAGGCCGAGCATGCGCAACTAACCCACGGCGGCATGCTTTTGAGTGAGTCATTGACAGGTACAAACAAACCACCAAAACGTAAACAAAATAAAAATCAGTGACGACAATTGCCATGGGAAGCTATAGGCACCTGCCGTAGATTATTCACCATACGTGCTGGTACATATGCACCGGACATGTACGAAACTGCTATATATATATTCAGTGTTTTCTCCGTTCTAAATTATAAAACGTTTTAATTTTTTAGATATATAACATCTAATATGCATTTAATATACATGTGTATATAGTAAATGAAATGTATCTATAAATATAAAAATATTTTTATAATTTAAAATAGATGGAGTAGTATTTAAAAAAAAGAACTATATAATGCTCTCAGGAGTCGTGTATAAACACGTCTCATAAATCTGCGATAGGTGGCCACGCCTGCCCTTAGAAAATTGTCTTCATCGCTGAATTTTCATTTTCCCACCAAAACCAGAGCTGTGACCTCACCTGTCTCAGCACATTCCCCAGTGGAGAGTTCCCCACTTCCGTTCCATCCATTGTCTCCTCACCCCCAACCCCAAGTGCCCAATTAACAAGCAAGCATTAAGTTTTAGGCCACTAATTCTCTACTAATATCCGGTACACTTCATGGGGGGTCCACTCCCCACTGATTTGCCCTCCTCCACTCTCTTCTGCTGCTCTCATCATGCTCCTCAACCCACAAATAATTAGATTAGATTAGTAGATTTGAGAGGGTGTGTGTGATTAGATTTCTTATTAGCGACCGGACTCTTTATTATATATAAATCAATTCATGTGATGAGCCTGCTGGCTGAGGCACGCAGGGATGAATCATTGGCATGTGGGCAAAGCCCCACCTGGTGTAATTAAAGGCCTTCAAACAAACCGGCCAGCTTGGCCTGACCCGGCCGGGGACAGGCGCTTAAACCTTCTCCGGCTGAGCTATCACGCTGAAATTAATCATCATTATCGTGCTCGCGTCCTCCATCACCGAAAAAGAAGAGGGGTTAGCATCAGCCATTAAATTATGGCCAAGTAGAGGTAGCGTAGAGATAAAAACCCTACAGAGTATGGACTCTGGTTCGTGTCACGTCTCTCGTGACATATATCGGTCGCTTAGTGTAAAAGGGTTTACGACTTGCGGCTGACGTAACCATACTTTAGAGGTGTTTGGATAAGAGGAAAATTCTTCGAATTTAGCAAGATTTTATTATAGGAGTACTAAGGGTTCTCTGTCCGGATGCTCTGATCCGCAGCTGCATGAGATTTACGTGTTTGATTCCTAGTTGAATAACCGAGGTAGAGGACTAGGCTTGCCCTGAATATACTTCATATAGCTACCGCTAATAGGGTAGAGGACTAGGCTTGCCCTGAATATACTTCATATAGCTACCGCTAATAGGGAGGTTGGACTATGGAGCAACCCATTTTTGCCAGAAAGCGAATTCCAAACAAACCACAGCCACCAGACTTGTAAAATCATCCAACTTACAAGATCCAATTATTAAGTTTTTGTAGCCAATGGCAGGTCCCAAGCTAGACTGATGTTTCAACTGACGAGCAGAATCAGCAAGGTGAAGGATATTCTCTGCAAATGCACCTCTGCTTCTCTTCTTCCTCAGGAGTATATATACTGGAGATGTTTGGGATCTCTAAAAAGATACAAATACGCCTTTGCCTTTCTCTATCTGTATGTATATAATCTGTTATATATGTACTGTATGTATTTGTGGTAGCTCATACAAAATTCTAGCAGCCGGCATATATATAGACGCGGTGAACATTAACTACAGGTAAATGCGTGCGTACGTATCTCATTACAATTACATGCTCTAATTACTTGATTAGAACAGTAAAAAAGATAAACGAAAAGAAAAGCTCTGTCATGGAGAGAGGTTTGACCCTCTATACTAATAAGTGGAATGGAAGATAGAGTAGTAACAGGCTACTCCACCTACAACCACAGAGAGGTCTCTCTATTGCGGTAGCGGCGCCGCCTCCCCAACTACTTGCTGTCCACGGCGGCCGGCGGCGTCCTCCGGGCCCGGGCCGCGCCGCCGGTCAAGATCAACTCGCGCTCTCGTGCACATCACATGACGCTGCAGGAGTTGGGGTTCTCGTCGTCGAAGATGCGGTACGAGTCGTGCATCGGCGACGCGTGCATCCCGGGCGGGCCGTAGTGGTGGTCCTGCTGGTAGTAATGCTCCGGCGCCGCCGCGTGCGGGTACGGCGTGTACAGGTACGACGGCGACCACTGCTTCTCCGGCGGCGGCTCCTGCACGGAGTACGCCGGCTGCGGCTGGTGCATGGAGTAGGCCGCCTGCGGGTGCGGCTGGTGCATGGAGTACGCCGGCTGTGCCTGCGGCGCGAAGTAGGTGTAGGACACGCTCGAGCTCGGGTGCGACGCGTGGTAGCTCACCACCGGCTGCGGGGCGTAGTAGGGGTGGCGGTACTCCTGCTCGTACTCGTACGCCTGCTTTGGCGCCGGCGGCGTAGGGAGGGACCTCTCCGTCGTCGTCACGGCGGCAGGCTCCGCCGCCTTACCGGCGTCCTTGGGCTTCTCGCTCTTCTTTGCCTCGTCCTTGTCATTGGCAGCGGCGGCGGGGGGCTGGGGCGGCGGCGGCCTCCTTTGCCGGCTCTGCTGCGGCCTTGGCTTTCTTCTCGGCTCCCTCGCCGTCACCGCCATCCTTCTTCGCCTCCACTTTCTTCTCCTCCTTTGACTCTGCTTCGGGCTTCTTCTCTGCGGCCCCACCCTCCTGAGCCGGCTTCTTCTTCTCCTCGGAGCTCTTGTCCTCCGGCTTCTTGTCCGCCGTCTCCGGCTTCTTGTCCGCAACTGCAGCAGCATCCTTGCCACCGTCAGCGGCAGGCTTCGGAGCCGGCGCCTCCTTCTCCTTCGCCGCCGCCTCCGGCTTCTTGTCCGCCGCAACCGCAGCAGCAGCATCCTTGCCGCCGTCACCGGCAGGCTTCGGCGCTGGCGGGGCCTCCGGCGCGGGGCGCGGGCGCGGGCTCGGTCTTCTTGGCGGGCGGGTGACACTGCCAGGGCTCTCCCTTCTTGCCGGACTTGTACAGCCTCTGGATGAGCGTGTCGGCGTCCACGGTACCAACCACGGTCACCTTGTGCTGCGACGCGTCCACCGTCACGTTCTGCACCCCTGAAACACAATCACCAACCAGAACCGCCCGAATTTCAGCCAAAACAGCCCGGAATGTATGCAGAAACCCGCGCGAGAACACATGTAAATTTCTAGGAACACACGCACCTTCGATGCTCCTGAGCACCTTCCTGACCTTCTTCTTGCAGCCATGGCAGTGGATGGCAACCTTCAGCACCACGGTCTGGAAAGAAACAGAACACGAAGAATCAAGAGGTGAGCATAGCATTTACGACCTAGCAACCATGCAAATTGGCAGCTCATATGGGATCGAAGAGCATTCGAGTGCTTGGGGAGAGGTGAAGAAGCGCCATGGACGGACGCTCGCTCACCTGAACGCCAGGGGCCGCCGCAGCTCCTGACGCCATGGGGAGCGCTCTGGAGACTGGTGGTCTGCCTCTTCGGCCACGAGAGGAGCAGAGGAACTCACTCGGCTAACGTGTCTTTCTGTCCGTTGGGAGGGGAGGAAGGCGGCAACCGAGGTGCGCTTCTTATAGTCGAACGAGGAAGCGATGATGGGCCAGAAAGTATGTATGGGATCTCTGACACCTGGGCCAATCGGTTCAAATTAGTTCATTTTTTTAAAAAAAATGAAATGGGTTTAACTGCAATACTCGCAGCTGTTTTAGCGGGCTCCGGTTAGCCACCGGGCCGCCGGCGGCGGCTGCTGCCGTCAACACTTTGGGTCCGGACTGTATGTAGACTAACCGTGGAGAGGTGGTGTCAGATAGTAGGCACCGTGCAAAGGTTGAAGATTTTCATTTGCGTTAGAAATGTACGAATAAAACAAATCTTCACATATCTGTCTAGATTAATACTACATACAACAGAAATTAAAGAAGCCCAGCAAAAAGGGGCTAAAACGGTGATTACTCATAAAAGAGGAAAATAATTCATACGATTAATAATGAATTTTGTTATTTTCTAATAATATTGTAAAATACAAAAATATCTTAGTCCATCTTGTGTCCGCAGTTTTCGCTTTTTTTGTGGTTCTGTTTTCCCTTTAGGTCCGTCTTTTTTTCTTTTTGTTTTTTTCCGTCCGTCCCTCTTTTTTCTATTTTTCCTCGGTCTCTGTCCGTCCTTTTTTTTTTTTTTTTTTACTTTGTTTCTATTTTTGATATTACGTTCTGAGTTTTTAGTAACCACTCGATTTCTTATATTTTTCCATGAATATCAAAATAAAGAATAAATATGACATTATAGGCCTGTAAACCTTCTTAAAAAAAAAAAAGATTACTGCTACCAAAAAATAATTTTCCATGAATATCAAAAATTGCGTACAATTTTGATTATGAACAGGATTTGTATTATTAAAATTTGGTTTAGTGAATGGTCCAACTATTCAAATCATGGAAGTCTTTTTACTGTCAAATCATGAAAGTCATACTACAGTCCTATTCACGCCGCATGAAAAATTGAGAGAGGTTTCTGTCATAATCATTAGCGGGCATACCAATACAACTCCTTGGTGACTTTAATCAAACCAAAGATCAGAATTATAGATATTTAAGCATCCTCAAAGGAAGTTACAGAACTTCATATGTAAAGCATGAGAATTAAAGTTATGGGGATATTTATGAGTAAATACTTCTTTGTTTTGCGGCAGAGAAAAAACAATAGGAATTTTGCCAGAGGACCCTGCAAATGATCGTTTTTCTTTGACACTGAAAAAGTTGAGATTTGCTAAAGGACACCTTGATTCTTGTTGAATTTGCTGGTGGACACCACATCCAACCAAATATTTTTATAAAATAGATATAAAATCATATAAGTGCCATAAAATTATACCATAAAATCTGTTAGATTCTACGTGATGAGAACTATACAAGAAAAATATTGTTTTGCACTTTGAAATAACTATTTTATCTCTCTTTATAACATGGTAAAGTCAAATTTGAGGAAAAAACTATCAAATTCATTTAAAACGCAGTTAGTAAAGTCAAATTTTGAGAAATCACAAAAAAGTCAAAATTTGAGAAAAAACTATCAAAGTCAATAGTTTGATCTCCAAACATAATGTAAACATAAAAAATAAATAATTAGTCCATATAAACTATTTTTTACAAAATACTAAGTTAAAAATTGTAATAGCAATCTCATCTCCATATCACATATTAAAAAACAACTATATAAAACTTAGTGTACAGTAAGCAATTGGCCGTGGATTTCATAATGTGCATGCATGAGAAGTTCACGAGCAACACAACTGACATCATTTATCTTTATCTTCATGATATGACAAGTTGATCGCTAGTGGAAACAAATGAGACATTGTCCTCGTGTTTGACAAGATTTATAGTTCCTTCAACGCAATAAAAGCCTAATAATAATTTTTTGAGGTAATAGTGGCTCTAGCAAATATGAGTAACATTGTAAATAATCCAATAGTGTTTTCGAAGCTGTTCGACAAGTACGTTGGTTTTGGCTAGTCCTGCTAGATGAGCTCCCTCTGCCGGCTGCTAGCACTAGTCAAAAATTGGCTGCCGAACAGGTTGTAAACCAATAAAGGCAACTATGATTTCACAATTGAATATACAAGATCATCTAAACTTTTCAATTTAGAAGATGGCAAATAAACTAGATCGTTTGTGAGCTTGGATTGTGGTTTTATTAAGGAATTAAGGGCACCAAAAAAAAATTGAAAGATATCTTGATTTGGCATTGACAAAAATTGCGCATCCATGGAATATAAGTGGAAAAAAGGAGGATGTAACAATAGTTTTAAGCCAACGAGTTCACCGAAGATAGCGATATACAATATCTATCGACAAATGCAATGAAGGAGCATGGAGAGACAACCAAGTGCTTTAGACAATCACACGAAGAAAAAATTGAAAGAAATTGGTATGGTCGATCAATTAAGGTGAAACAACAAAAAAGACAGTTTAATCATTTGAGCAATTCCCTCCATTCCAAAATAAGTGCATATATGAGAGGCTTTCATCACTATGAAAGATCGGCTTTCATCACTATGAAAGATCCGCTAGCTCATTTATTTCAACCACACAATATTAATTATATATCTAGCAATTTTCCTTTTTTTTCCATTACAACAATCCACGGTGCTCTTTTATCATGTTGCTTGGAAGTCTTTTTTCCATAGGATTGATGTGACATACTTACATTCTCAACCGTGATGAATTTTTTTTGAAAAATCAATTTTTGAATAAGAAAATTCGAATATCATAATAAATAATTAGCTAACCACACTATTGCATGGGCCATCTTGCTAGTCTAAATTAATCTCATATGAGATGTTTGCCCGATTACTATCTAAACTTGCTAGACTGTAGTGCAAATGTGTGGCTAGTTACCTTGTACTATCTTTTATAGAATCACAATCTGATGTTGGAAATAAAGGTTTTATCCAATCTTTTATATAAAAGTTACTATCCTCTATTTATGTAAGGCGACCATTACATGGTCGGTCACCATTGGCCTCCTGGATAACCCAATACTCATGGTCACTACCGATGCCACGATGATATTGCCGAGTGGCTATACAACTCCACAACTAATATTTATTATGGAAATACGAGTGCCAGAAAATATATATATGCACACACACAGTTTATAATACAATGTGTGTGTTATATGCAAAAAGTTACATATTTGACCTTTACAACAACACTGTCATAGTTCCATAAATTTGTGTGATTGTTAATTAAGATGATGTGGGAGGAACCATCCAAATTACATCAATTAAACCAGATTAGCAGTTGAGCCCTGACTTGAAATTGCCCCACTACCATCCCTAAAATAGGTGGTGCACCCTTGGATCATTATTAGCTCACATCCTTGCATCATCATCTAAGGCAAGTAAACATAGTAGTGGTTTTGCTACAACTTTAATGTGTTGTATTTTACCTATAGTCAATCAAACTTTTAGAACCTAAACTAACAATATATAAACTATTTAGCTAAGAATTAAATTAATTATTAAGTAACTTTTTATACAATGTCAAGACTTGTCTCTATGGCTTTCATTATGAGGCACATGGTTTTATTATGATCGTGGATATTGTGCCATATGAGGTATGTATTGTGTCAATTGTAGTATATTATAATCTTTTGCACTCATGTCAGGAGCATTTGTGTTTGAGGCAGGCCAGTAAGAAAGTTATATGACCATTTCATAGTGCTCTCATGGATTATGTCACCGCTTGTTAGTCATGACCATATAGTTAGAACATCATATGTTGCCTGAGCAGGGTTACGATGCAACTTCATAACTCGTTGGATATGAAAGACGATGGACATAGCATATGCATCGCATTTGGACTCTATAAGGGTTACTTATATTGAAGTATTAAAATTGAGATGAAATTTAATATGATGTGTAGTGTTGTTCGTTTATTTGTGGATGTGCTTATTTATTGCATATTATAATGTCCTTTACTTACTTATGGTGATGCCATTGGGTAAATAACCTAATCATGAACCATCGTTTTCTTATGCCATCTTATCTCATATGTTAAATCGAGAGCAAATTCTTGGCCCTAAAAAAGTGCTTCTTAGTTTCTTGGCCCTTTTTTCTCGAATTTGGCTATTTGGCCCTAAAACAAACTTTGTTTGGTTTCTTGGCCCTGCCGTCCATTCTGCCGTCAAAGGGGTAGGTAAAAAGACCAAAATACTGTGGCAGAACCTTCTAAATTATATGGCCCACAAGCACCTGACATTGTTCCCAAGACCTCTGTCGGCTATGCTTGTGTACCACATAACTTAGAGTGCTCTGTCGGGTGAAACCCCGATGGCACCACGATCCTTCAGGATCGACTTCTTACAGAGATATTATAGTATTACAACTGTTTTTATTCAAATACAACAGAGTAGCAGAAGATTTATAAAAGATATGACTGATATAACTACACTTGATCAGAGTTTAATTAAATAAAACTTAACTGGGTTTACGAAAGTAAGAAGGAGAGATAGAACACCTACGGGAGAACACCTCGGGTGGGAGATATTCGATCATGCCAAGCCCACTGGCATGATCGAACTTAGCAGCAACAGTTAGTACCTACAACAGGGGTCAAACAAATTCTGAGTACAAAAGTACTCCGCAAGACTTACCCGACAGAAAAGAGTGGAGAAGACTCTAGAATGCTGGTTGATGGGAATCAAGGTAAGGCTTTAGCAAGAATCAAAGACACCTTTGCGCAAAGAGCGACTAAAGTTGATCCTTACTATACCAATCACTTGTCAACCATGTAACGGTTTTAAAACTTTCCTTCCATCAACTTCCATCATTACTACAATGCTGGTGCAAGGATCAAGTCTCCCATATCGTGGAGCAACGACGATTCGAATCGCTTAATATACCCAGCTGGGGCTTCCTAGCCACACGATGTATGCAGGACCGACCATCTTACATAATCAACTCAACGCTTGAATTTCTCCATACCAGAACAGATCCTAGCCATGAGAGGACAGTACACCACCTCCCTACGCCGTCAGTACGTCGACGGTGCCCTCGTAGGATGGGTACAACGATACTTTCCGTTCCCCGTTCTTGTCATAGATAGTCCAAGTGGAGCTTACCGCCATTAGCATGCGACTAGTACTATCCGATAACCTCATGATCCAATGGCCAAGGCAACGAAGGTGCTTAAACGACACAATTGGACGACACTACACCAGGGCACTAGCCCTTCCTGATGCAAGTCACTCCACCGATGTCTCGATTTACTCATTGTTGGTATTTCTAACGTCATTACTAATTAACGAGATTAGAAACACATAGTATGAAATTAACTTGTTATTAACAACTAGCCACTTATCTCTCACCCACATCCCTAAGCATGAACTAGGTTGTCATCCCTAATTGTATATGCTAAGGATAAATATAGATTTATATATATATATGTATCAATCAATATGACTAGGCGTAAATATCGATATAAACTAAGAACAGTTTACGCAAGCGGACGATAATCATACCATTGTAGCATTTTACCTAGGGAGTTCTTCCAGGGTTATCGATTTATATTTATACCACTGGAAGGTCTATGTAGGACTTATACCTATAACTTACACTATTAATGTCAACTTATACTATTAATATGAAAAGTAAACCATAACTAGAATCCTACTTATAACAGGGATAAGTCACGTGATAAAAGATATATGATAGATAATGATCAGTCATCATAAATAGATAAACATCAGAGCTCTTCTAGTCATAGTAATAGCTAGCCAATGGATAAACTCAGGAATAAATACTAAGGTAATTCAATAACTACATCAATGAATACTCTAATTAGTGCAATTACATCTAGCAATCATTGTTAAGTTAATCCTATATCATGATCACATGTAAAGAGGCATCAACTAGGAAGCATGTGAAACAGAGTCATCATCCAACTTCGCGACCGTGTCCATGCTAGTCCTACATACAGAGGGTGGACTACAGAGGAACCAACGCAGCTGTCACCTACGCGGACTACCACACGTCCCGGCACATCAGGGTGCACTCACAGATAAGCAAGATATCTAAATATCACGTCTACATACTGCCAATCATTCACCCACGATATCTCTGGATGAACGCTATACGAGCAATTACATAAATTCAATAGGATCAAACTAACTATGCTAAACATATAATCAAGTAAGACAATGACTATTGCAATTAAGAACATATATAAGATTAAGAACAATGTTTCCCAAATCATAATGTTGAATACAATAAGAGAAAAGAACTAGAACTATACCAAACTTCGCTCAGAGCATGCACGGGGGCTCTAGATCCTGCTGAAGAACTAGAACTCTTCTACTTCTAATCTAACTAGGCTAAAGCTATGAACTAGAGAGGCTCTGATGAACTAGAGAAGGCTCTTGATGGCTTGATCTATAAAATGACTTGATGCCTCCAGGGAGGGGGGGTCTGCCCCTTTATTTATAGGCCGGGGGGATGAACGTGCGCCCGCAGATCAAACCGACTTAACCAAGGGCCGAGATGACTCCTCATAGGCGGTGGAAGAAGCTTCCGGAAGGGGGCCCGAAACCTAACTTGGGGCGCCGGCCGGGCGGGGGGGTGGGCCGGGCCGGCCCCACCCTGCGCGGGCGTCTGCGTCCCATTGCTTCCAAAGTGTCTTCTAGATCCTTCCCACATCTCGATGGTTATCTTTCCCCTGTGGCGGATAAGTTTCGTGATTATTATGCACTCTAATCCCTCTTTTAAGCTTTTACCGAATAGTCCCCGCAAAATATAGAATATGCAAAACTCGTGGAAATTGTCAGTTAAAACCCTAGACTAGTGTGTATTCGTGTATCCTTTTGTGTCTAAAGTTCTACTGAAGGTTGACGTTATCCACCGGCATACCCTTGACCCGATCAAAGAAAAGGGATACCAATAAGAAACATCAAGTTTTATTACTTTCTCAAAACTGATGCCGTTATCACACCTTTGAAAATAGTTCATAAAATCTATGCTAGTAGCAGGGCTAAGCGTATACTAAGCACTTTCGAAATCAAAACAGGTATCCAGGATAATATATCAAGGTACGGTAAATGCATCAAATAGGATATCACACAATTCCTAATACCTAATGCATCATATCATCAACATAGAATATAAAAGCTTTTCGAAATACAAGGAAGGGTTTGAATGCATCCGGGGCTTGCCTGCGTTGCAGAGAAGTTAGCTATTAATCTTGACAGTGACACCTTCGGTGGATTCCTCTCTTCGGGACCTGGATCCACACGAACCTTCTCCAAAGCTTGATCAGTGGAAACCTTTACTCTCACAGACACTACACATATATAAATGATGCATGCTAAGTATGATGAAATGTATGACATGATGCATGAATGATTGCATGACAATGCATTGATGAGAGCATAAAAAGATTAATTATCTTGAGTACAACTTTCCTTCACGGTACAGTTACATTAAGAGATTATAATTAGCAACAACAAAAGAACGGATAACGCGATGCAATAAATGTAAACAAATTGCCGAAGGTTATTAGGGTTAATGACCTAGGGTCATCACTCAATTCCAAAATCAATCAACCCTAGAGTGATTAAGATTAATTACTAATTTATTAACCATTTTTACAGTTGTTAAAAGCCGCTAATTAAACTTACTAATTAAGTAACTCACTACACATGTGATGATAACTATTACTAACACTACACAATCAAGCCATGAATCATTAGGGTAGTAATGGTTTCATGGTCTTCAACCAACATCAAAAGCAACTAAACCTAAATGAATCCTATTTTTACTACTTAATTCTTTTAATTATTTATTAAGCATGTGAGCAACACTATATATAAACTATACATGAGCATGCCTTGGACCAGGGATGTTTTGCCGATCTAGGGTCTTCAAACAAAACCATAAATTACTCAACATTCAACTAATCATTTGGTTAATTACTTGGTTATTTTATTAATCATTTTTATGGTCATAAAACAAGGTAGAAATGAATTATAAAAGCAAACTTACTCTAAACAGTTCACAAATTTTAGTGGAGGTCACTCTTAACATGAAAAGCTTACTCCTAATTTGTCATGATTTTTGGATTAATATATTGCTCTAGAAAAATCAAATACTATACATTTATTAATTAAAACATGCAATTATTACACATGACAAAAGTACTTAACATGCTGCAAACATATTTTTCCCTGAAACTACAAATTATGAGGATCGCACACACATTTTTCTCATATTTTTACTTGCCCAAAATATTTAATTATGAAATTCAGAAAATCAGGAAATGAAATTCATTTTAGAAAAACGTAAACCTTTCTCTTTTCTCACTGAAACAGGCCACGGCCCAGGTGGCCCAGCTGCAAGCCCGGCTTGGCCCTTCTCCCCCCTTCCCTCCTCCTTCTTCTCCCGCTTGAATGTAACGAGGGGGCGGCGCCGGCGATGGGTTTCGAGGTTACCTACGGCGCAATAACGACGGCGAGCACAAAAAGTATAGCCGACAGAGGCTCTAGAGCACGGCGAACCCGATGAGTTATCGGATACGGCCCA
Source organism: Chrysopogon serrulatus (assembly GCA_015844335.1). Classification (NCBI taxonomy): domain Eukaryota; kingdom Viridiplantae; phylum Streptophyta; class Magnoliopsida; order Poales; family Poaceae; genus Chrysopogon; species Chrysopogon serrulatus. The sequence continues at coordinate 132,541 of JADLZL010002415.1, read as the reverse complement.
TTGCCGACCGGAGTAGACACGGCGGTGGCCATGGCAGCTCAGCCATGCCGGTCACGACAACACACGGACGGGATCTGGGCCTTACTTGGGGCACAGGGCTCGACTGAGCCTCGGAGGAACGTGAGAAGGCTCACCGTGACTTTCTGCGCTAGTTGGTTGGAGTGGATGCAGAGCGACGGGAGTTGGTCGCGGTGAAAAGTGGCACGGCGGCGCTGCCACCGCAGTTGGGGAAGAAAGAGGTGCGGAGGACCATCCCGAGGCCCGAAACCGCCGAAAAGGGATTCGAGGGAAGCGCCGAAAGGCTTGCAGAGCTATTTGCCGTAGTCGGAGGACAACAAATGGGCAGCTCAGGCTAATTTGGCCGGTGGATCAACCTCGCCGGAGAAGAAAACAGAGAGAGGGGAAGGAGGAAAACGGTGGTCGCCGGTGGCTTTATATGGCAAAGAAGATGATGAAGATGGAGCTGGTGACTTCGCGAACTCGGCCAGGTGGTTGGCTGCGCGCATCGGCCAGAGATAGCGCTTGAACGGCCACCTCACCGCCGGCGACACTGCAGCATGGAGAGGAGGAGAAAAAGAATTTGCCTGGGTTACTGTAGCAGACCTCCCTCTTTTTCTTCTTTTTTTCAAAATTACTCCAAAAATTATATAGAAACTCAAAATTTTTTTCCAAAATAGGAGTTGTGCAAAATAATGAGCTCTATAACTTTTATTAAACAAGTTTTGTCAAATTTCAAATATTTTTGAAACTGCAATTTGAATTTGAAAAAAGGGTTTAAATCCTAACTTTTAGGATTTCAAAATTACTTTTAAATTTTTAATAAAAGATGAAAATATCCAAAAATAAAAGTTGTTCCATTTTTTAAGATCTACAAGTTTCATGTAGAAAGTTTTTCATGAAACTGAATAATTTTTGAATTTGAGTTTAAAAATACAAAGGGGACAATTCCCAATTTAAAGAACTTTTGAAATTACTTCAAATTTTATTCAAAAACTTGAAAAACTTTATTTACCAAAGTTGTAGAGCTCAAAGAGATGCACAAACTGTATCTTTGAAGTTTTCCTAAATTTTAAATATTTTGAGATAAAATTGAGAAAGGGGTAAAACACCTTTGAATTTTAAACTTTTGAAAAGGATTTTCAATTTGATTCTTTGGACAATTAATTAATGATGTTGTGGTACTTTTTCAAACCCAACCAATGGCATACTTTCAAAGTACAAAGTTCATACTTTGAAATGGTGCCAATGGTTAGCAACTTTTTATTTAGAAAATTAATTATGGTTAGCTCATCAAAATTGAAAATGAAATTCAATTCCCAACACTTAGCCACTTGAGCTAGGGTTTGGGATTTGAATTCCAAATTCAAATTTGATTCTTTCTTTTATATTGTTTGACTTGTAAAACATGTTTAAGATGTTAGACATAGTTAGCCAAACACTTAATCACTCCAAAGTTGCTTTTAGTTTAATCACTTTTATAAACTTGATAAAGCATGTAAGTGAAATTTAATTGCTTTTCCACACTATTCTAATTGGCATGCATAGCAAGCTATACTAGTGAGCATCAATCATGATCAGCATATCAAAACACGTTTAACATACAAGACAAAACATCACTTGTGCAAGGATCATTAACACCATGACATGCTCTAATGCACTTAATGCTTGGTGATTAATGAATTAATAAACATGATGCTTAATGCAAAAAATGATGACATGGTGGGATCTCATATTGCGTAACACTGGGGTGTTACAAATACCCTTCGGACCAAAATGCATTCGAAAAATTATAGCTCTTCAATACGGCATCGGATGCAGATGATGATTTTTATATGAAAATTATAGACCTCGATGAGATCTACAACTTTATAGTCTTGAGTTTTTTTTCATTTGAGGTCATTCAGATACTCAAAAAATTAATATATAATTTCGGCACTTAAATTATGGTGCTAAAATTATATACTAATTTTTTGAGCATCTGAACGACCTCAAATGAAAAAAACTCAAGACTACAAAGTTGTAGATCTCGTCGAGATCTACAATTTTCGTATAAAAACCATCTTCATCCGATGTCGTATTGAAGAGTTATGATTTTTTGAATGTATTTTGATCCGAAGGGTATTTTGGTCTTTTTACCCGCACCTTTGACGGCAGAATGGACGGCAGGGCCAAGAAACCAAACAAAGTTTGTTTTAGGGCCAAATAGCTAAATTCGAGGAAAAAAAAGGCCAAGAAACTAAGAGACACTTTTTTTAGGGCCAAGGAAATAATTTACTCTTAAATCGATGCCTGATGAGCTTGTAGTTTGAATGAGATGTTCGTGCAGTTTGCTTGCTAAGATTATACTCACCCCTCTTATCTTTTCAAATACTTATTGGAAGAATTGCTTGAAGATAGAGAATTAACAACACATCTTCACTATTTATTCTACACTTAGCGATAATAATGATGCTTTGCCGTGTTATAATAAACTTAGAATTAACAATCACGACCTTGGTTTTTATAGTGACTTGGCTGGGGTGTTACACCTTTCTGTCCTTGCTTGCATCCCAACCTCAAACTCAAACCCACACGCTGATCACACCACACACACCTACCTTGTGCGCATGCAAAGAAACATTAGACATGCTTAAATGAACATTACAATTTGCATTGATCATGTGGCATATATGTGGTTTTTAATTAAACTAAGCTATCTAGGGACAATAGACTATAAGAAACCTGCCAATGCTCCTCCACCACCGTGCTCTAATCCACTAGACTCTAGAGATTGATCAGCGTCGTCGGCAGACACGACGATGGCTCCACCGTGGAACACGCGGGCCCAGCACCACCAGTCTATAGACTATAGTCAGTCCGGCGATGACATCACATGAGCCTGAGCGCTTTTGGGGCGGGGCCCTGCCGGTCCATGTTGGGCGCAGGACGATGACGGCAACGACACAAATGCATCCACGGAGGAACGATGGCAACGGATGATGATGGCACGCTGGACTGCACCTCGGCAGGACTCGCCCGGCCACAGCCACAGCCACAGCCACCACCAGCACTAGCAGCTACCACTAGCATCCGAGCTGAGCTGAGCAGCTCGATGGAAGAAGAAGCTTTGGAAAGCCGGCCGGCCAGCCCGCCCGCATTATTGCCCCCTTTTCTTGGCCACTGCGATCTCGATAAGGCTCCCAGTATCAGGCAGCTCTGCTACTACACTTGCTCGTGCAAGGCGGCGGCAGCAGCAGCAGATGCTGTTACAAAAAGAGGTAAGATAGAAAGAAAGAAAGAAAGAAAAAAAATACGCAGATGAGATTTCAGATAGCTCCCCCCGCCCATGTTGCATCTTCTCGTGAGTACTGCCGCTCCACTCCACATCGATGCGGGCAATAAGTTGCATTGCGGTCCCCGCGGGAGGCCTGCTGCGTGGATCGGAATGCCGATTTCACTCGGTCCTCACGGCCAAGATGCATGGGGACGTACGGAGCGGAGCACGGCAGAGCTCGTCTGGCAGCCGCTAGTTCCCCCGCCCACCCCACACGGCCACACCTCCCCGGCTCGGCTCGGCTCATCTCGGGAGGGGAACGCATGCATCGATTGATCGAATAAACGAGCGTCGTCTGTCGTTTGTTCGTTTTCTCGCCCTCGATGGATCGAGGACGACGTCTCGGTCTCGCGCGAGCTGCATGCGGCCGCTGCATAATTGAGACGTTTCTGTAGTTTCTTCATTGTGCTCCAGCAGCGGTCGTCAGCAGGCCCACATGTACTAGCGCCGCAACTCGTTTAATTTGCTTGTCCTCTCGTGACTAGCTCTGACGGGCATGTGTAGTGTGTACTAGTACGCTGCTGTATGCGTTTGTTTGTATATAGTAGAACGTAAGAGTAATTCGACTCCTTATTACCACTACTACTAGCTAGGAGATCAGAATTCAGAGGAGTCTTGGTTTGCCGGGAGGGATCGGGCTGGGGCTTTGGCTGCGTGCGACGCGACGCGACCAGCAGCGACCGTGCAGCAGCGGCGTGTGGACGCACACGCACGCACGCACGCACGGGGTTAGGTTTGGCTCGTCGCGGGGCGGGGGCGCGGGGAGGGAGCGGCGGACACGCCTCTCTCTCTCTCTCTCTTGGTCGTCGTCGTCATACGCCGCATTGATGAAGACGATCAGCTGACACGTCTTCCTGCTTGGGCCGGCGTGGTTGTTGCTGCTGCGTGCATGCCAATCCCAGGACCAGGAGCAGTAGCACTGTACTAGTGGTGGTAGTACTATAGCAGCAGCGCTACAGAAGTATACAGTTCGTGCCGGTTCGGTTCAGGGATGGGGAAGTCCGAAAGCAAGTTGTCGTTCGAACTCCACTCGTCGCTCGCGCGTGCGACGATTATCCCCATCCGCGTGCTGGAAGAAGCATTCGCCGATCGAGCGGCCGCGCGTATATACACCCCCCATGTGGACGTAACGGTGGAGCTGGGCTGGCCCTACCTACTAGGGGTAGCTAGTGATGATGCATGGCACGGACACCGGCCGCCGCAGGTACGTAGCGCCATCGGCTGCGGTGGCCGTTTCAAGACTGGCGGTCCCGAGGCCCCGGCGATATCGACCGGCTTGGCACAGCGGAGGACCAGGACGGCATGACCGGAGCTAGCTGCTCTTGTCACCGCGACTGGGTAATAAGAGCTCGGTGCCATCCAGAACAAAATTCGATCGGTATGCAGAACAGGGGGCCGGGACCCAGGCCGGCCGGGCGGCAGTTTCTTCCCTTGTTTCAAGGTATATAAAAACCTGGTTTCACATGATGAAAAAGCAACTAATAATCTGCGCCACCCCGGTCCAGTCCCCAGACGATCTCTATCGGCGTTCCTAGTGTTTTCGTTCGGCTTTGCGTTGCGCTTGGACAAACTACCACAGCAGGCCTGGACGATGACATTGTTGACAAGTTTGACTCGATACGACGAATGAATATTTGCAGATGGCGGCGCCGCCGGGCGAAACGTACAGGCAGCGCATACGTACCGTGCCGTGCGTTGTCCACTGCTGTGTACAGTAGTCGCCTAAGTTGTCTGGATACGGATACGAGTATCGGATACGATATGTATCGGACACGTGGATACACCATTCCTCAAAAAACACTGATACGGGGATACATCTAATATATTGCGAACACAAGATTTATACTTGTGGTTCGGTTTGTGATGATGAGTGATTGATTCAACTACTAGCATCTCGGATGGGGTGCTATCGACGGTGGTGAAAGCCACGAGTTCCACATGTGCCTTGGCTTGTGTTGTGCGTGTGTCGAGCATGGAGGCGGTGGCCGACGGCGAGGTGAAGGTCAAGTGATGGCGGGCCGCGCCGAATGGACCGAGCGGTGAAAGGGCGGACGCATCAAGACTTGGGCCGAGGGACCCGAATCGCCGGGCGGGATCGCGTTGTCGGCACTTGGCTTCGACAAGTGCAAGGACATGAGCCGGTTTGTTGGTTTGGGCCTCAAAACCAACGGTGGAGGGTTTCGGTGGTTTGGGCCTCAAAACCACCCTGGGGTTTCCCCTCGGGTTGAGCCACAAAACCCCGGCGGAGGTCCCGAGGCGGACGGACGGCACGTGATTTCAAGATCGGGGAGTTCGCGTCGAGGCGGCTACCGGTGAGAAGGCGCGTGGCCGTCGGATCAAAGATTGCATCAAGTCGGTTTTAGTTGGACCGCAATGTCCCTAGGGCTAGGCGGTTTGGTCGAGTTGTATCGTGGGCAAAAACCGGAAAATGAAATAAGCCCTGGCCGATAAGTAAGGTGGAGGGAGATCAATCTCCCTCACCTCTCCCATTTGCATTTTTCTTCATCCTTTCTAGGGTTTCCCTCTTCTAGGTGCTAAGTGAGAGAGAGGTCCACCGATCTTTGCAATTAGTGTAAGAACCAAGTTTACTCATGGGAAAGGAGGTCCCGAATCCTCCTTGTTTCCTCGTTGAGTTAGATTGATGTGTTGATTCGCGTTTTGATTGGTGTTCTTCGCGTTCTTCGTTTTCCCTCTTCTCCCCGTTTGTTCCCGAGTTGATTTCTCGAGCTATGGTTGATCATTTTGCGCACCGCTTGTTGCCGCTCGATCCTTGCTTGTAGGAGAACACTTCCACCGAAGGGTTTCCTCCAATTTGTCCCGTGCAAGGAGATCGGGCGATTCTTGGTGACGCCTGCTTTTTTGCTCGTTTTCTTCGTCCCCTTTGTGATTCCTCGTTGATTCGTCCAATCTCAAGCTATAATCTCTTAGAGAGAGCTTCTCCATCGCCTTGGGAACACACGGTTCAAATTTGGGTGCGCTTGGTTGAGATTTGGAGGAGATCGGGCGGATTGAAGATCATGGCGATTTTCGTTCTTGGTGTTCTTGTCTTTGGAGCCCGTCTTTGAACCTCAAGACTTGAGGCGCCGAGCCTCGGTGATGCATAGCGTTTTTACGTCGAAGTTCGAGAGTGCCGAGCCTCGGCACTAGAGGTGCCGAGCCTCGGCGGTCTGTAGCGTTTTTTTTGCCTGAGTCTGTTTTCGCTGAACCTCGGCCGAACCGTGAACCTCGGGGGGTCTGCTTGCGCTTTCCGGTCTTGAGGAGTTCTTTGTTTTCGCTTGCCTTTTCGTTGCCTTGAGTGTTTCGGGCCGTGTTCCCTGGGACTACCGGAGAACATCCGATCACTTGTTGACTCGAGAACTACTCACGTGTGAGTTTTGGGTTTTTGGAGGGTCGATTGGGGAAAGGGGCCATTCGAAAGAAATTTTGATCGGCTCCCATTCACCCCCCTCCGTCGCCGTATTCGGTCCTTCAATTGGTATCGAGAGCAGGTTAAGGATCATTCCACCTTAACCGGTTCTTGATCCACGTAAGACGACATGGCTCGTGGTTCGTGGAAGCCACCGTTTTTCGATGGAACCAATTACCCGTGCATCGAAGATTCGGATGTCCGCATATCTCCGAGTCTCGGTGCGAGGGTATGGGAAATTTGTGAGAATGAGGCTTACGTTGTTCTCCCCGCCGTGTTGGTCGGGAGCAAATGGAACAACACGATGCCAATAGCGAGGCACGTAATGCTCTCTTCTCGAGTCTTTTCTCGAAGTCCGAGTTTGAGCGTGTCGGACACTTGACTACCGCTAGAGAGATCCGGGTGAAGCTACAGAGCTATCACGAGGGGACTCCCCAAATTAAGACCGAGACTCTTTGACACATACAAGCGGGAGTATGAGAGTTTCCGGCAGCTCGATGGCGAGACCATCGATTCTATGTTCTCACGCACGCTGCACCATTGTCAACAAGATGCGTGCGAACAAGCCAAACTTGCCCTATGACGATCATGAGAGAGCTTTGAAGTTGTTACATGCTCTTGATCGGAGGGTTTGGGATGCGAAGGTGCAAGCTCTTCTCGAGTCGCAGAACTACGAGACCCTCACGTGGACGAGCTCTTCAAAGAAGCTGAAGTCCAAAGTGAGATCGACCACCGATCCAGTCAAACTTCACAACTCCTCCGCTCCGACTATTGCGGTGTCGTAACGGTGTCACTAGTTCTTCACCTAACCCCTCCTCTGCGATGTTTGCCTTGTCTTCGTTGATCACGGTGGACGGAGGAGCGCTTGGACGTGCTCGGAGACGATGAGTGAGTCGGCCCTCGTCATCGGCCGGTTCTCGCGGTTCCACAACAACCGCTTGAATCGCTCGGCGAGGTGGACCGAAGGATGGATGCTATGGATGCGGCGACCCCCGACCACTTCGTCGCCAATCGTCCCCAAGCGAAACAAGCACTCCTTCGGCAAGTCCACCTCCGACAAGCACAAGGAGAAGCGCGAGTACACCTCCGGCAAGTACAAGTCCAAGGGAGGCTTTGACAAGGAAGCGATGAAGCGCAAGTTCGTGAAGAAGTTCAAGGCAAGAGAGCGCGCCTTCCTCGCCTCCCTCGGCGACCTCGACTCGACAACGAGCATGCTTCCTCCTCTTCGAGCGACGACGAGTCCGAGAGGAAGGTCGAGGACAAGCTGAACGGACTCGCTTCCTCGCCGACTCCACCCACGGAGGCTTCGCACCATGGCACTTGGTGACGAGGTGGAGAGCGGCAACGGCGATGCTCCCGACGACAACGACGACGACCCATCTAAGGTATCACCTTCCGTCGATGCTCTTGTCGCCGAGGTTGATGACTTGACCGCCACTTTGCTTCGTCAAGATAAGTTGCTTAAGCATGCTTTGCTAGGGATAGAAAAGAGTACAAGGCTAAGCTAGAAGATGCGCTTAAGGAGCTTGAGCTAGTTAAGAACACTCCCATAGTGTCCGACGAGCCGAGTGTGAGTTTTGTAGCGTTTACATGGCTGATCTTGCTAGTCTGCAGGTCCAAGCACGCTAAGTTGGTTGATGATTTTGATAGTGTGCATGCTTCACTGTTACGTTGAGTGCGTGCAAGTCTTGCTCGGACTTGCAATCTGAGTTGGCGAGAGAAGAATACCAAACTTGCTTTGTTTGAAAAGGCCAACTCAGATAGCACTAGTGTGGCTAAGTGTGCTCTTTGTGAGGGTTTAGAGCTTGAACTTGCAAATTGTCGGCATGACAAGGTGCGTACCGAGGAGGAAAACACATACCTTCGGACCATCTTGAGTTGGGTGTCTTGCGGTGAGCCGCAACTTAGCATGATGGTCAACCAATTCAGGAGGGGAATTGGTGGACCGGGATTAGGCTTTGCTTTAGGTGGGAAGGGTGATGATCTTTATGGCAAAGTTGGTGAGTTTAGTGGTGTGCCTCCGAGTGAAAAAAACCTTCCACTACTCCCAAGCTATTCAAAATCACTCCACCTAAGCCACTTGTGCCTCCCACCAAAGATGGAGTGTTTGAAGAACCTCCAAGAGCTCCACCCCGAAAAAAAGTGTGGATTCCAAAACCGAACCACCTAAGGAACCCACTTGACACACTTCCTTCCATCTCTCGAGGAACCCTTCCCAAAGCCAAGCCACCTCCAAGAGTGAACCATACCCACAAGAAAGTGAGTCAAACACCTAAGAGAGAGGTGTACCATTGTGAGTATTGTCATAGGGATGGTCACTTGGTTGAGTTTTGCTTTAGGAGGAAGAGAGATGAGAAGCGTGAGTTTGAGTTGAACAACCGAAATGTGTACCGTCCCTCCCCGTGGCGTACATGTACCGCCTGCTTCGAGGCGCACTACTAGGCCTAGAGGTGCAATGCCTCAAGGTGCAAGGCCTCAGGTTGCGAGACCACGTGGTGGTCGTGCACGGCGGGGTTCAGGTCGTGGTCAATATGACTATGAACCTCACGGCGGTGTTTTTGAGTCCCACAGCTCTAGCGGACCACGTTTTCCCTCTCGTGGTGATCGCTTTCTTCAAATGGGACATGACATGTTTGGTGTTTTTCCTAACACTTTTTCGGGGCAAATGATGCATCACCGGTATCCTTCTCGGTTTACTAACCCCAAGGGTGTGCCATTTGCTCATCCTATGTCTTTCTATTGATGTAGGATGGAGGCTTGGAGAACACATGGCTCATTGATTCGGATGTTCGCGCCACATGACCGAAAGTTCTAAATGGTTCCCTAGCCTCGGCCCCGTGCCACACAAAGAGTACATCACATTCGGGGATAATAGTAGAGGTAAAGTGGTCTCTCGTGGAACCATTCGGGTTAACGAGAGCTTTGTTCTCAAGGATGTTGCTTTGGTCTCGAACTTGCATTTTAATTTGCTCTCTGTTTCGCAACTCCTTGAGGATGGCTTTGAAGTGCGCTTTTAAACATGGTTTTTCTCGAGTTCTCGATTCTCGGGGAGATCTTGTTTGTCGGATCGTCCCATTTGGCCGTGTCTTTCGAGCTGATTTTTCTCACTCTTTTTGGCTCTTCCCCGCCGTTTGGTGGCCGGATCCTCTTCTCGAGCTTTGGAAGTGGCATAGGAGACTTGGTCATTTGAGCTTTGACCTTCTTTCTAGGTTGAGCTCACTTGGCTTAATCCAAGGATTGCCCAAGTTGAAATTTGAGAAGGATCTTGTTTGCCACCCTTGTCGTCATGGAAAGATAGTAGCTGCTTCTCACTCACCTTGTGAATCAAATCATGACCAAGGAACCCGGCGAGCTACTTCACATGGACACAGTTGGTCCAAATCGGGTTCGGTCGGGAAGGTGGGAAGTGGTATGTGCTAGTGATTGTGGATGACTTTTCGAGATACTCTTGGGTGTTTTTCATGGAGAGTAAGGATGAGGCTTTTTCATATGCTCGAGATTTGATTCTTCGGTTGAGAAATGAGTTCCCTAAGAATGCCATGAGAGCTATTCGTAGTGACAATGGCACGAGTTCAAGAATACTCATTTTGAAACCTTTTGCAAGTCTTTGGGTCTTGAGCACCAGTTTTCCTCACCTTATGTTCCACAACAGAATGGCATTGTTGAGCGTAAAAATCGGACCCTTGTTGAAATGGCCAGGACGATGCTCGATGAGCATAGGACTCCTAGGAGGTTTTGGGCCGAAGCAATCAACACTGCTTGTCATGTTTCCAATCGCATCTTTCTCCGTGCTTTTACGAAGAAAACTTCTTATGAGTTGCGATTTGGGAGGTTACCCAAGGTGAGTCATTTCAGGGTGTTTGGGTGTAAGTGCTTCATCTTGAAACAAGGTAATTTAGATAAGTTTGAGTCCAGTCTTCCGACGGTATCTTTCTTGGTTATGCTTTGCATTCTAGAGCTTATCGAGTACTTAACCTTGAAACTAACCGTGTTGTGGAGACCTCGTGAGGTCACATTCGATGAAACTATGCTTTGTACAACCCCCGCCTTTGAGCGTGCAGTGTTGAAGAGCTTGGAGAAAGCATTTTTGTGGAGGAGGAGCAGGGGCGATGCTGATTGGGGTGATCCCGAGCCGACTCCACCGGCTGCCCCTATCGAGCCCTGCGGCGACTACTTCAGCTCACGGTCCGCACCCATCTACTTCCACTTCTTGGGCACCGTTCGAGCAGCTTTCCTCGGCCAGCCCGGCCGCACCCGAGGAGGCACCGAGCTGCTGTTGAGGGGGAGGCGACTTCTTCTAGAGAGGCTCCACGACACATTCAGCGTCGTCACCCCGCTCGACGATGATCGGTGACATTGACCAAATGAGTCACGCGGTCCAGTCGTATCACATCTCTCACTTTGCTCATTCTCAGTATTTGTAGCTTCTTTTGAGCCCCGAGATGTTGGACATGCTTTATCTGATCCTGATTGGGTTAATGCCATGCATGAGGAGTTAGAAAACTTTGAGAGAAACCAAGTCTGGGTCTTAGTTCCTCCACCTCCAGAGTGTCATCCTATAGGTACAAAGTGGGTGTTTAAGAACAAACAGAGTGAAGATGGGGTGGTTGTTAGGAATAAGGCTAGGCTTGTTGCTCAGGGGTATTGCCAGAAAGAGGGGATAGACTTTGAGGAAACCTTTGCTCCTGTAGCTCGCTTAGAGGCTATCCGCATTCTGTTAGCGTTCGCTGCTGCTAAGGGCTTTAAGTTGTTTTTCAGATGGATGTCAAGAGCGCTTTTTCTGAATGGGTACATAGAGGAGGAAGTGTATGTTAGGCAGCCCCCTGGTTTTTGAAAATCCCAAGTATCCTAACCATGTCTTCAAGTTGCACAAAGCTTTGTATGGTCTTAAGCAAGCCCCTAGAGCGTGGTATGAGAGGCTGAAAACCTTTTTACTTAAGAAGGGGTTTAGGATGGGATCGGTAGATAAGACTTTGTTTCTCCTCAAGCAAGGCAATGACATCCTTGTGGTTTAGATTTACGTGGATGATATCATCTTCGGTGGTTCTTCTCACGCTTTGAATGCCAAGTTTGCAGAGTTTATGAGCAGGGAGTTTGAGATGAGCTTGATGGGCGAGTTGACTTTCTTCCTCGGCCTACAAATCAAGCAAACACAGGATGGGACGTTCGTGCATCAAGGCAAGTTGTAACACCCCTGGTGTTACGCGCTTAACCTCTTGCCAAATCCTTTCTCAAGCATCGTGATTTTGTGTTATGCATGTGTTGCAATGTGTAGAGGATTGCTTGTGACTTGGAAATGCCGATAAAGTTATTAAATAGTAGTTGATTGCGTTTGCTCTTTATATCACTTAAGGTTTAAAATCAATTTTTATTGAGTAAAAATAGTATAGAACATGTATGTAACTTTTAAATAAAGTTTGTAGTGCAACTTTTGTAGAGCGCAATGCAATTTGTTCCACTGCAAAATGATTTCAATAAGTGGTTTTTCAATCGGCTCGAGAAATTCCATTTGTTTAAAGTTTCAGCTCATAGCTTGGCGTTTTCTCTAAGTCCGGAATCTGCTTGGCATCACTAGGTTGGCCTTAGGTTTCTGAAAAAATCGAGTTAGGCGGTGGTGGCATATATCGACCTTGATCAGCGAGTTAGATGTGCTCTCTGTAATGTGGTGGAGTTGGTTTAGTGCTTGACCTCGCGGTTTAAGTTTTTTGCTCGCTTTAAAATCCGTGCAGGCCCTCTGTTCCACCACAGTGGAACACAGGAGCGCTTGATCACCGCAGCGCCTGCAAGTTCGCCAGCGCGTCTGCGGCGTCGGGGCGACGGATGGCATCGCCGCCCGTGCCTCTGCCGTGCGATGCTGCTGCAACTTTGCCCGGCCAAGTCGTCGCTCGCGTCACGTCGTCCTTCGTTGGCTCTACGCGCGCCTAGCCGCCACCGCTCTTCCCTGCGACGGGGCCGCCGCCGTACCGCCCGCGTCGCCCTAGCTGCTCCACGCCATCGTCTTTTCCCCCGCCCGGCATTGCCGTGTCGCCTTACCCATGCCTTGTAGCGCTGACCGCTCGGATACGACGCCGGGAGGCCGTCCTCTCTTGTGCCGCCGCCGCTCCTTCCTCCCTCTCGGCCGACATAGCCGATCGGACCCGCCGCCAAGTTAGGCAGAATGGCGACATCTTGAGCCCGTCGGGTACCCCTCCCTGCTCATCCGTCAACGTTACGACCACCCACCGCCCACCCCCCGCGGATAAAAGCGGCGACGAGCTCCAATTTGGAGTCTTCTCGTCGGCGGTCGGGTAATAGCTTCGAATCGGCGCCTTCTCAAATTGCCACTCATCCACGGCTTTAGAACCTGATTGACCTACACCACCAGTTTAAGCCCTAAGTTCCTCGTCGACATGCGCACCTTTTTTTCGGAGTCGCAGGTGAGGTGCTCGGGCGGGTGACGCGCCGCCGTGTCAATCGCCGTGCGCCGCCCGAGCTCTCTGCTCGCTCGCGGCCGGCCTTCCTCGGCTCTTCCCGACTCAACCGCCACCGCAGCCAGGTCGGGGTAAGCTCTCGGCCCCTAGGTGCTAGGTAGTTGAGCGAGTTGCTGCTCTGTGCTTGCCGGAACGGCCGCGCCGCCGCCGGGACAGCGCGGCTGCGCGCCCTCCGCGGGCCGGCTATGCTTTGCGCCGTGTCCCGAGTCACGTTTAGGTGCCCTAGGCGTCTTGCGAGTCCTAGGCTTGGGTGGCGCCGGGTCTCGCGGTCGCCGGTGAGTCCTCCGGTGGCCGGCCGAGCCGCCGTGCCGCCGCACGTCACGTCGCGCCGCGCGCGCGGTGCTCGGGGACCTCCCGATGTAAAGATGAGGAAGTCTAGGGTGTTGGTTGCAAAGCTTGAGTCTCGTGTAATAGTGCCGCATGCTGCTTTGTGATTACTTAGAAGATCGGGGTGTTTCTGCAAAAGCGCCCGCCCGGGTTCCTCCCGCCGCGGGCGCGTCAAGGCGTGGGCCGAGCCCAAGTTGGGCAGCGCCGGGCTGAAAGCCTTTTCCTTTTCCTAAGTTAAATAGAAAAAGCTTTTCCTTTTAGTTTCGAAAATGAACTTGGGAAAATCATATAAAATGGAATATGAGTCCAAAATTAGTGAAACTAATTTTGTTAGCTTCCTAAAATCATGATCTATCTGTTAGTGTGATTTGTTCATGCAGTTCTATTACGTTTCCAGTATGTATTTAATTACTTTAGGGTGTCTTTCCTTAATAGGTTAAATTAGAAAATAATTTATTATGGCAACTAGATGATAGATTTAGCTCCAAGCTTCATGCAAGAGCTTCATTGTACTATTATGTGCTCTCTGAAACTTTGGTAGTTCTAGAATAAATGGTTAAATAAGGTAGCTAAGATACCCCTAGTTAGAATATATATATTAAATGGCTAAGAAGTATTTATAGCTTGTCATGAATTGGTGATTTGTGAGTAAATCAATTAGATAATCGTGTTAGCCCTTAGAGCTAGCTCGTTAGCTTAGTTCGCATGCGTGCTTGATTTTAAGAGTTCTTTGTTGCCATGTACTTTGATTGCGTGGTATGTATTCTTCCGTTGCATTCATTCGCTGCATCGTTGCGCATCATAATAGGAACGAGGGAGAATCGATGGATCGATCGAGGGTCATGGTGTTCTTGGATGATGGCATTATGATGGACCTACTGTGAAGATTGGAATACTAACTTTTGGTTATCTTTTACCCAGGCAAGCCCCGGTTCATAACCCCTACTATTCTCGCACCTTATAATATTTATTTGTGCATTAAGTTTTGAGGAATTGATTGGAACCCACTTGCATATATATCCTTATCCTATGAGTCTTACTAGTATGACAGATCGTGTAGAATTGCTATGCTACAGGTTGCCGGTAGAAGTCGAGTGATTCCTGTCACTCGCGAGAGATAGGTTTATATATTATGTTTATCATGTTATTATCACATAGATTATATATTGCTAATCAATGGAGACCGGACGGGACTGTATCATGGACCGAGGATGGGCGGTGTTTTTTTTTTTGTTGGGGGCAACAGGCGAGGCTCGCTTGCGTTTTGTCCCGCCTCGTGTCAATTAAGGACCGATCGTTGCTAAGGGTTGAAAGTTAAGTCACAGATCTCCTTATCCCGAACACATACTTGTGTATGGGCGCTCGGAAGGCTTGCTCTCTCTTGTCTTGGGTTCCGGCTTCATCCGGACCGATCAGATAGGGCGGTGTATACGTGTGTTTTTTCTTTTTGGGTTGGAGGTCCTTGCACCGCATTACGGCCGGGCCGGGAATGTCGGGGGCTTGGAGTCCCAAGTTTGGACGGGGATCCGGAGCCCCGGCGGGAGAAAAGCAAGTTGTTCTTGTCTGTGCCTAGGATGCAGGCGAGGAGTGTGTTTTGGGGTACCCAGCTGGGCACATTGATTCGCGAATCGCCGTTCTTGAACGGTAACGACGAGGGCTTTATTCTGGCAGCGTAGTAAGAACTGGAACTTGGAGATGGATTAAAGAATTCTGATTGCTTATCACCTGCTTGAAAGTAGTTCAGGTGCTTACCTAGAATGGTTAGCTAATGAATTAAAATGGACTCGGAAATTTGAATATAAGGGTGCACTACTAGTAATGCTTTCCTCATGAAGTCTAAACCCACAAGCCAAATAGCCTTGCATATCCTTGGAGTTATTTTATTTCCTCCCATCGGGTAAGTCTTGCTGAGTACAATTGAGTACTCAGGGTTTTATTTTTCCCCCTGTTGCGGTGTAATTGGATGCTAGCTAGCCGACTCTTGTGTGGGAATACCTCCTAGTGGGCTCGGCCGAGGAATTCTAATTACGCTGCGTTAGTAGTTTTACTTATAATCCTTTATCAAATGGTTTTATAAGGAAAACTCTATCATGCATAAAATCTTCAACATGTTAATCGTTTATACATGTAATTGATTAATTATTTATTTCCGCCGCAATAATCATTAGTCTGTTACCATGTAAGCTTAAAATGAATCAACTTTTATTTTGCTACACTTTAATGATTCTTCCGCTTTGTAAATAAGAAGTAATACTCGATCACGTGTCAACTTGAGATATAAAGATGTAAGTTTATGGTAAGTTTTATTCCCTTATTTGTGATCCCGATGAAAACCGTGGATATTCGAGTTCTCCCGTTGGGTGTGCTCGACGTAAATCGATTAAATTAGTGCGCTCCCTTGGGTACTTAATGTCTAGTGGAAGATAAGTACTCTCGTGAGTGAATTAATTTAGGCGGTTCTCGCCACAAGTGGTATCAGAGCATAAATAAGCGAATAAAGCTACGCAACCCCTTTCAAATTAAAAATTTGACAACAAAATCCTTTCAAAAGTTAGGGCGTTTGCATGCGAAGTTATATAAGTAGCCCTATTACTATGGTTATGTATCTAGGATAGATGGCACTCTGCCAACTTAGATAGGCTTAATCCTATCTTCTGCAGGTACACTAACCTCGATTATAGTTCGATAGTATCGATTGGCTATAAGGAGAGAGCGGTGTGCCAAAATCTGAGAACGGTTGCTCTATATGTGGCAACAGTGTGAGGACAGGTTAGGACGTGCATTTATGCATACCCTGTTTGTGCATTTGTGGTGTTAACCAGTGTAGGTCGATCCCTCTTGAATCCGTCTAGGTCTAGTTAAAACTTTCAGTGATCTTCACCGAAAACCTCAAGTCTGCGTCGGGCAAGTTTCAAGTCAAAGCAATCAACTTCGGATGCAAGATGATCCGTCCGTTGGATGAGGTGCGATATCTTTTGTTGTCGGTCGGTTGTGGATGTCTCAAAGAGAACACTTGATACCCTCCTAATTTATTTCCATCCTCAGATATTGATCCATAGTCCTTCATCCTCCGAAGGAACTCCTTGTCATACCCTTGATACTTCTAATAACCTTGCTTCTTTGTTGGTATGATCTGTAATGGTATTTTAGTTAATGACTTATGGTGCCGCGACGAAACCGAGGGCCCCCTGTGGAACAGCTGCCATATGGGTGCGCTGCTTGGCACGCGCTGGTATCGAGGTCTTTGGCTAAGGTCCATTACAGGTTCATATTCCTACTGCTCCTTGAAACAAAATACTACTTTGGGAAATAAATTTGTGTCCTAATGAGAAATCCACAACGGTTGATGGGGATAATGCACTGAATCCATATGAGAGACTATTATGTTGAAAAGGAGAAGACGGAGAAAAGCAAGAGAAAAGCAGATTAAGGCTTTGTGGCACCCATACCGATGTTCTGTCACCGTTGACCTACCTTCAGTTGTAGGGTCATGTTCGGCTTCGTTGCATGTTCCCCTTCCTCCCTCTTTAATGCGCTCGTATCACGTCCTCCGACACCTTTGCTTGGCCTCAGTCTTTTACTTGTCCCACATCTCGTGACTTACGCGCTTACCCTCCTTGAGCGAAGTGCCGTAACCACGCCGTCCAAGCCGTCACTACCGGCGTACCTGCACCGTAGCCCACCTATTGCTCTGTCCCGATCACTATTGTAGCCACCCATTATGTTTTCCTTTTTCATAACAGTCTCGCTGTAGATAGTCAACTCCTCGGGAAAGACCCTATCAAGCTTCTACAAAAGAGGGCCACCCTCAGTGTCTTCTCCACACCCACCTCACAAACCTTTCAAACCTTATTGCCCCTAATAAAAAACTCATGGCCTCGCAAGAACCACCATACCCTTGCTTTGAACCCACCAATCCTCCTAGCCAGCCCACAGGGCTGGAAGGAGTTTGGGCCACCAGCACTTGTGAGGATGTAGAGGGATTTCCCAAGCTTCTCTATACCACCACCCAGTGGCTGGGGATCCAAGATCGCCCCCAAAGATGAAGGCCGGGAGTATGAAGAGCATGGCACCGAGCGGTGCGAGGTTACCGTCTACATTGGGAAGAGTGAGAACTCTCCTGCGGTTGATGGATGGAGCGCCACCACCGTTGGTTTTCGCTTCTCCGACACCTATCAAGTTGTAGCCCGCAAGGCCCTGCGACTCCTATGCGGATCTATGGAGATTCCCTCGCCTGCACCCCCCATGAGATTCTTTCCACCTACGGATCGGGACTCTCCATTTTGGAAAGCCCGTATGGAGATTCTGCAAAAAAGCACCTTCGACAGCGGTCGATCCCACCGTGGTATCTCTAGCCATGTATCTCATTGGCCCCGGATGAGCACCATGATCTGCTGGCCTCCGAGTTGAGGAAGTGTATCACCCGAGCCGAGGAGGCCGAGCTCTTCATCCGGAAGCTTCATGTGAGCCTTGCCATGACACGTGCTCAAGCCGCCACCGCCCGAAAAGTCGTGAGACCGCCATTCTTGAAGCATTGCGGGAGGTGAGAGACCGTTATGCCGGCGGTGAGAGATGCCTACCTCGTCACCCGAGACCAGCGGAGGACTCCTGCGTCTGATGGACAACAACCCCGCATCCGGGAGGGGATACCTGTTTATCCCTGGGAGGCGGAGAGGCATGTGCCACCACCTGTCGCCCCGCCACCCACTCCCGTAGAGGCCTCTGAGGATGAGTCTCTCCTTCCCTGCACCCAGCCTGGCCCCACCGAAGAGGCTCAGGAAAGCAGTCGTGAAGCCCTCTGCCTCGATGAAGTAGACTAGTTGCCTGTGGTGATGTACCATGGTTTCGTTGAACGTGTCCTTGCCTTCTCCAGATGTTGCTCTCCTTCCATTGTACCCCTTTTGTTGTACCCTGAAGCAGTATGTTTGTCATGTAGCCTAGTGATGTGGTGTGCGGTTTCTAAACGTATCTCATTTTTTTCCTACAATAATTTGTTATGCTTGATTAATAATGTTTGCGAACATGGTCGATCGGGATGGTTAGGTAATCACCTTAGTTCTGCGTGATCGATAAACCTTTAGTACAGTTTTTAGACACTGTGCAAGATGATTGTTGCCATCCTCTTTTTTCTGTACAATTGGTGCCCGTGTCTTCGGTTTTCACGTCCGTACGGTCCCCTCTCTTTTTTTCCTCGGTTAAACACACATCTCCATGTCTCGCGAACCCCGTCCCCTCCCTCTCTGTTCCTCTTTTTCCTAGGGTTCACTGAATCGCTCTTTTTTTTCCAACATCATTGCATGCGTGTTTAATACCGACCCCACCCCGTTGTCCCTCCTTCTTTTTTTTTTCCCACCCACTCCACGCCCACTTCAGTTGTGCCGCTCCTTGCGCCTCTTTCTGTTTCCCTACCTCCGCTATAAAAGCCCCGGCATACCCCTCCTTCCACAACCCTCGGGGAGTGTTTGTGCAATCAAGCAAAATTTCGCGCCTTGAGCCTTGGGAAGAAGGTGGCAAGCCGTAGATAGAGGCGTGGTTGAGAAGAAAAGAGGAACTAGTTTCTTCGAGGGGTTCGTCCCAAGTTAGTAGATGGTCATGGGGCTTACCGTGTTGGACTTTGATATTCCTTGTTTTAAGCTCTGCTGGACCTATGCTATGGTCCGGATCATCGTCATCCCGTTGTACCTTCATTGTCCCCGTTTCGCTCGGGCCGCTAGATTGAGGGGTCGAGTGTGCCGAGCTGCGTCAATCATGTAAACCCCCTCGTATCCGGTTCAATGAAATGGAACCGTGTTTCCTCGTTCTCTTTACCACTCAATCTCGGGACGAGATTCTTTTTAAAGGGGTAGAATGTAACACCCCGGTGTTACGCTTAACCTCTTGCCAAATCCTTTCTTAAGCATCGTGATTTTGTGTTATGCATGTGTTGCAATGTGTAGAGGATTGCTTGTGACTTGGAAATGCCGATAAAGTTATTAAATAGTAGTTGATTGCGTTTGCTCTTTATATCACTTAAGGTTTAAAATAATTTTTATTGAGTAAAAATAGTATAGAACATGTATGTAACTTTTAAATAAAGTTTGTAGTGCAACTTTTGTAGAGCACAATGCAATTTGTTCCATCGCAAAATGATTTCAATAAGTGGTTTTTCAATCGCTCGAAAATTCCATTTGTTTAAAGTTTCAGCTCATAGCTTGGCGTTTTCTCTAGTCTGAATCGCTTGGCATCACTAGGTTGGCCTTAGGTTTCTCGAAAAAATCGAGTTAGGCAAAGTGGTGGCATATATCGACCTTGATCGCCAGCTAGATGTGCTCTCTGTAATGTGGTGGAGTTGGTTTAGTGCTTGACCTCGCGGTTTAAGTTTTTCTGCTCGCTTTAAAAGCCGTGCAGGCCCTCTGTTCCACCCTGTGGAACACAGGCCTTGATCACACCGGCCAGACGCCGTTCGCCCGCGTCTGGCGTCCGGGGCCGACGGATGGCATCACCCGGCCGCCCGTGCCTCTGCCGTGCGATCTTGCTGCAACCTTGCCGGCCAAGTCGTCGCTCGCGTCACGTCGTCCTTCGTTGGCTCTACGCGCAGCTAGCCGCCACCGCTCTTCCACTCGCGACAGGGACGCCGCCGTACCGCCGCGTCGCCCTAGCTGCTTCACGCCATCGTCTTTTCCCAGCGCCCGGCATTGCCGTGTCGCCTTACCCATGCCTTGTAAGCGCTGACCGCTCGGATACGACGCCGGGAGGCCGTCCTCTTGCCGCCGCCGCTCCTTCCTCCTCTCGGCCGACATAGCCGATCGGGCCGCTGCCAAGTTAGGCAGAATTGGCGACATCTTGAGCCCGTCAGGTACCCCCTCCCCTGCTCATCCGTCAACGTTAAACCACCCCCCTACCCACCTTCACAGATAAAGCAAATGACGAGCTCCAATTTGGAATCTTTCGTCGGCGGTCCGGGTAGCTCGAATCGGCGCCTTCTCAAATTGCCACTCATCCACAGCTTTTAGAACCTGACTGACCTACCCACCAGTTTAAGCCCTAAGTTCCTCGTGCGACATGCGCACCTTTTACGGTCGCGGCTGAGGGTGCTCGGACGGGCGACGCGGCCGTGTCAACCGCCGTGCCGCCGAAACTCTGCTCGCTCGCAGCCAGCCTTCCTCGGCTCTTCCCGACTCAACCGCCACCGCAGCCAGGTCGGGGTAAGCTCGGCCCCTAGGTGCTAGGTAGTTGAGCGAGTTCTTTCTTTCACAGTGCGCCCGAGCGGCCCATGCCGCCCCCGCCGCGGACAGCGCTGGCTGCGCCCTGCGCCGTGGCTGGCTTTGCTGCGCCGTGTCCCGAGTCGCGTTTAGGTGCCCTAGGAGTGCGAGTCCTAGGCTTGGGTGGCGCCGGGTCTCGCGGTCGCCGGTGAGTCCTCCGGTGGGCCGAGCCGCCGTGTGCCGCTGGTCGTGTCGCAGCAGGCGCGGTGCTCGGGACCTCCCCGATGTAAAGATGAGGAAGTCTAGGGTGTTGGTTGCAAAGCTTGAGTCTCGTGTAATAGTCTTTGCACGCTGCTTCGTGATTACTTAGAAGATCGGGGTGTTTTTTCGCGAAGCCCGGCGCGGGTTCCTCCTCCCGCGGGTCGCGTCAAGGCGCTTGGGCCGAGCCCAAGTTGGGCAGCGCCGGGCTGAAAGCCTTTTCCTTTTCCTAAGCAATAGAAAAAAGCTTTTCCTTTTAGTTTCGAAATGAACTTGGAAAAATCATATAAAATAGAATATGAGTCCAAAATTAGTGAAACTAATTTTGTTAGCTTCCTAAAATCATGATCTATCTGTTAGTGTGATTTGTTCATGCAGTTCTATTACGTTTCCAGTATGTATTTAATTACTTTAGGGTGTCTTTCCTTAATAGGTTAAATTAGAAAATAATTTATTATGGCAACTAGATGATAGATTTAGCTCCAAGCTTCATGCAGTAGCTTCATTGTACTATTATGTGCTCTCTGAAACTTTGGTAGTTCTAGAATAAATGGTTAAATAAGGTAGCTAAGATACCCCTAGTTAGAATATATATATTAAATGGCTAAGAAGTATTTATAGCTTGTCATGAATTGGTGATTTGTGAGTAAATCAATTAGATAATCGTGTTAGCCCTTAGAGCTAGCTCGTTAGCTTAGTTCGCATGCGTGCTTGATTTTAAGAGTTCTTTGTTGCCATGTACTTTGATTGCGTGGTATGTATTCTTCCGTTGCATTCATTCGCTGCATCGTTGCGCATCATAATAGGAACGAGGGAGAATCGATGGATCGATCGAGGGTCATGGTGTTCTTGGATGATGGCATTATGATGGACCTACTTGTGAAGATTGGAATACTAACTTTTGGTTATCTTTTTACCCGTGCAAGCCCCTTGGTTCATAACCCCTACTATTCTGCACCTTATAATATTTATTTGTGCATTAAGTTTTGAGGAATTGATTGGAACCCACTTGCATATATATCCTTATCCTATGAGTCTTACTAGTATGACAGGATCGTGTAGAATTGCTATGCTACAGGTTGCCGGTAGAAGTCGAGTGATTCCTGTCACTCGCGAGAGATATGTTTATATATTATGTTTATCATGTTATTATCACATAGATTATATATTGCTAATCAATGGAGACCGGATGGGACTGTATCATGGACCGAGGATGGGCGGTGTTTTTTGGGTTTGTTGGGCAAATGTGAGCGAGGCTCGCTGCGTTTTGTCCCGTCTGTGTCAATTAAGGACCGATCGTTGCTAAGGGTTGAAAGTTAAGTCACAGATCTCCTTATCCCGAACACATACTTGTGTATGGGCGCTCGGAAGGCTTGCTCTCTCTTGTCTTGGATTCCGGCTTCATCCGGACCGATCAGAGGGCGGTGTATACGTGTGTTTTCTTTTTGGGTTGGAGGTCCTTGCACCGCATTACGGCCGGGCCGGGAATGTCGGGGGCTTGGAGTCCCAGTTTGGACGGGGATCTGGAGCCCCGGGCAGGAGAAAGCAAGTTGTTCTTGTCTGTGCCTAGGATGCAGGCGAGGAGTGTGTTTTGGGGTACCCAGCTGGGCACATTGATTCGCGAATCGCCGTTCTTGAACGGTAACGACGAGGGCTTTATTCTCGCGCGTAGTAAGAACTGGAACTTGGAGATGGATTAAAGAATTCTGATTGCTTATCACCCGCTTGAAAGTAGTTCGGTGCTTACCTAGAATGGTTAGCTAATGAATTAAAATGGACTGCGGAAATTTGAATATAAGGGTGCACTACTAGTAATGCTTTCCTGCGAGTCTAAACCCACAAGCCAAATAGCCTTGCATATCCTTGGAGTTATTTTATTTCCTCCTGTCGGGTAAGTCTTGCTGAGTACAATTGAGTACTCAGGGTTTTATTTTCCCCTGGTTGCAGGTAACAGGTGGATGCTAGCTGCTGACTCTTGTGTGGGAATACCTCCTAGTGGGCTCAGCGCGGAATTCTAATTACGCTACGTTAGTAGTTTTACTTATAATCCTTTATCAAATGGTTTTATAAGGAAAACTCTATCATGCATAAAATCTTCAACATGTTAATCGTTTATACATGTAATTGATTAATTATTTATTTCCGCTGCAATAATCATTAGCTGTTACCATGTAAGCTTAAAATGAATCAACTTTTATTTTGCTACACTTTAATGATTCTTCCGCTGTTGTAAATAAGAAGTAATACTCTGATCACGTGTCAACTTGAGATATAAAGATGTAAGTTTATGGTAAGCTTTATTCCCTTATTTGTGATCCTGATGAAAACTGTGGATATTCGAGTTCTCCCGTTGGGTGTGCTCGACAGAATCGATTAAATTAGTGCGCTCCCTTGGGTACTTAATGTCTAGTGGAAGACAAGTACTCTCGTGAGTGAATTAATTTAGGCGGTTCTGCCACACAAGTACACAAAGGACGTCCTGAAAAAGTTTGACATGGGCGAGGCCAAGCCTCTTTCGACGCCCATGTCGACTACGACGGCCCTCGACGCCGACGAGGATGGAGAAGCAGTCGATCAGAAGGAGTACCGAAGTATGATCGGGTCGTTGATGTACCTGACGGTGATAAGACCCGACATCCGGTTTGTTTGTGTGCCTCGTGCACGCTTTTTCGCGTCGCCACGCACCTCTCACCGTCGGCGGTGAAACGCATCATGAGGTACCTCCGCTTCACTCCCCGAGTTTGGACTTTGGTACTCTGCTTCTTCCTCGCTCTCTCTTTGCGGTTATTCGGATGTTGATTTTGCTTGGGCGCCGCTTAGATAGGAAGTCCACGTCGGGGACTTGTCGGTTTTTTGGTTCGTCTCTTGTGTCTTGGTCATCCCGTAAGCAGTCTAGCATTGCACAATCCACTACAGAAGCTGAGTATGTTGCTGCTGCCGCTTGTTGTTCCCAGCTGCTTTGGATGATAGCCACCCTACGTGATTTTGGTCTTGAGTTCTCTAGAGTGCCCTTACTGTGTGATAGTACTAGTGCCATCAGTGTTGCTAAGAACTCAGTACTTCACTCTAAGACCAAGTACATAGATGTTCGCTTTCACTTTCTCCGTGATCATCAAGAGAAAGGCGACATTGAGTTGCATCACATAGCCACCCAGGATCAGCTTGCAGATCTTCTCACTAAGCCCCTCGATCAAGCGACTTTTGCTCGCTTGCGAGGAGAACTGGGTGTGTGTTTCCCTTTTTAGAGGAGGAAATCACTTTGTTTGTTGTACACTAGTTTTAGTTTCTTTTGTAGTGTAGGTTTTGATTTGTCTTTGTATGATAGTGCATTTGCATTGCATTTTGTGATATACTTGCATTTTGAGCTTCATGTATATAACATTTGGAATGAAACTATGCTCTTGTTAGTATGCCTTGTGAGTACTTTATGGTGCTTGTCAGCTTAGGCTCTTATTGATCATCTGGTATATGTTATGAGTTGAGCATGATTTTCTAATGTGAATTTGATTAAGCTTACTGAAATCTAAAAATATTCACCGCTTGAGATGGTACCTAGCATGTGTAGGGTGTTGAGATCCCTTTATGCTGTCTTGTATATGCTAGGTTGCTATGTCTCATGCTTTGAGTCATTCACTTGCTTAGACACTTTACTTGTGCTAAAATTTGATAACTAAGCTAAGTGAGATGAAAAGATCGAGATGGGTCTGTATTGTCCCACATCAAGGTATCGAGACTGCTTCCAATTGCACATTTGGATGAACTTGAGCCTTGTAGTGGATGACCGAAGCCATTGCTTTGAGCTCCTGATTGTCTTTTGACATAGGCTCCGCTTGGTTGAAAAGTTAGGCTTGACAATACAGATAACCTCTCGCACACACATGTTTTGACCAATTCTTGTGCTAAGCTGCAAACTCTGATAAAATTTAATGAAAAATACAAGTCTTAGGTTCGTCTTTGACATGATGTGTGACCGCTGTTTGGGGTAGTTCACCTTGTATATCCTTGTTAGCACTAGGTTGATTTCCAGCTTATGCTTGCTATGTGCTATCTTTGGTGGTGAACCCCTCTTTGACATGCTTGAAAACCCGATCAAAACTGCTTACACTTTATATTTCATATTAGTTGATCGGTTTGAGCATTTGCTAGCACTTGTATATTGTTGCTATACTCATTTGTCTTACCGGCTAGAGCATCTTTTTCACTCTGATTGCTATATACCTGAAGCTTCGCATTTTGTGCATGTCATTGCATTTTAGGCTTGCTTTGTGTGCATTATTCAACAAGGGGGAGAAATTTGACACACACACATATGCCTGACACATCACATGCTTATGTCAAGGGGGAGTCACTTGACATGTCTTGATTGGTTGTCTTCTCAGAGGGTGAGACTAGTTCTCGAGAAGATTGTGTGCACTCATATATGCATTTGCTCAGGGGGAGTTGTTTTGCATTGCTTCTTGCTAGATGTGTTGAGCCTTGCCTCTTTCTGGAGGATCTAGCGTTTTTGAGTGCTTCTTGCTTGGCTAGTGGTGTTGAGCCCGCTTTCTGCCTCTTCTTGAGGGCTAGCCATGTTTTGCTTGGTTGTGTCGAGCCGTTGCCCATGTCTTTGGGGACCAAGTTGTGCTTGCTTCAAATGACCACATTTGGCTTCTCTTTGGCTTTTGGTCGTTTGGTGAGCTTTCTTCTTTTCTTCTTCTTCTTCTATTTCTTTTTCTCAGCCGTGGTGTGTTGGTGTTGAACAATGCACTCATCAAGGGGGAGATTGCGAACACAAGGTTTATACTTGTGGTTCAGTTATGATGATGAGTGATTGATTCAACTACTAGCATCTCGGATGGGGTGCTACTGACGGTGGTGAAAGCCACGAGTTCCACATGTGCCTTGGCTTGTGTTGTGCAGTGTGTCGAGCATGGAGGCGGTGGCCGACCATGAGGTGAAGGTCAAGTGATGGCGGGCCGCGCCGAATGGACCGAGAGCGGTGAAAGGGCGGACGCATCAAGACTTGGACTGAGGGACCCGGAATCGCCGGGCGGGATCGCGTTGCTGGCACTTGGCTTTGACAAGTGCAAGGACATGGGCCGGTTTGTTGGTTTGGGCCTCAAAACCAACGGTGGAGGGTTTCGGTGGTTTGGGCCTCAAAACCACCCTGGCGGGTTTCGGGTTGAGCCACAAAACCCCCCTGGCGGAGGTCCCGAGGCGGACGGACGGCACGTGGCGAAAGATCGGGGAGTTCGCGTCGGGCGGCTACCGGTGAGAAGGCGCGGTGGCCGTCGGATCAAAGATTGCATCAAGTCGGTTCGAGTTGGACCGCAATGTCCCTAGGGCTAGGCGGTTTGCTCAGAGTTGTATCAGGGGCAAAAACTGGAAAATGAAATAAGCCTGGTCGATAAGTAAGGTGGAGGGAGCTCCATCTCCCTCACCTCTCCCATTTCCATTTTTCTTCATCCTTTCTAGGGTTTCCCTCTTCTAGGTGCTAAGTGAGAGAGAGGTCCACTGATCTTTGCAATTAGTGTAAGAACCAAGTTTACTCATGGGAAAGGAGGTCCCGAATCCTCCTTGTTTCCTCGTTGGGTCAGATTGATGTGTTGATTCGCGTTTTGATTGGTGTTCTTCGCGTTCTTCGTTTTCCCTCTTCTCCCCCGTTTGTTTCCGAGTTGATTTCTCGAGCTATGGTTGATCATTTTGCGCACCGTTTGTTGTTGCTCGATCCTTGCTTGTAGGAGAACACTTCCACCGAAAAGGGTTTCCTCCAATTTGTCCCGTGCAAGGAGATCGAAGCAATTCTTTGTGACGCCTGTTTTTTGTTTTTTTCGTCCCCTTTGTGATTCCCGTTGATTCGTCCAATCTCAAGCTATGATCTCTTAGAGGGAGCTTCTCCACTGCCTTGGGAACACACGGTTCAAATTTGGGTGCAGTTGGTTGAGATTTGGAGGAGATCGGGCGGATTGAAGATCATGGCGATTTTCGTTCTTGGTGTTCTTGTGCTGGAGCCCGTGCTGAACCTCAAGACTTGAGGCGCCGAGCCTCGGCCGTCTGTAAGCGTTTTTACTGTCGAAGTTCGAGAAGTCTTGAGCCTCGGCACTAGAGGTGCCGAGCCTCGGCCGGCCTCAGTAGCGTTTTCTTTGTCGAAGTGCATTTCTGCTGAACCTCGGATCGAACCGCTAAAACCTCGAGGGTCTTTGCGGTTTCGGTCTTGAGGAGTTCTTTGTTTTCGCTTGGCTTTTCGTTGCTTTGAGTGTTTATTTGTGTTCCCGGGGACTACCGGAGAACATCCAAATACTTGTTGACTCGAGAACTACTCACGTGTGAGTTTTGGGTTTTTGGAGGGTCGATTGGGACGGTGGCCATTCGAAAAGAAATTTTGATCGGCTCCCATTCACCCCCCTCGGTCGCCGTATTCGGTCCTTCATATATTTTAATATAATAATTATTTTATATAAATTACAAGCTAAAAAGTAGTTAATCTAGCAAGTTTTAACTTAAAATATCAGTTATAAAGCAATTTATACAATACACTATTTGATTTAGAAAGTAAAAAGATGAGAAATCAAGAATACATTCATAAAACAAGTTATTTGGATGCCTATTATATGTCTTAGAAGTATCCGACATGTATCCGAGAAGTATCGGTATCCGATACGTATCAGATACAGATACGGCACCTCTCAGAAGTATCCGCGCAACGTAGGTAGTCGCGTATGTACGGGCGGGGCGGCCGTCTCTGGCGACGTACTACTAGTCTACTAGCTAGTACGTGGCCCACCGCCCCGGCACGTTCAGGTAAGGTACTCGCACGGTTCTGCCCTCTGCTGGCCACCGGGAGTCCCGCAGCTAGCCGTCGCCGCCACCCGCCGCTAGCTGTGGCTCCGTGTGCATGCATGCCGCCGGCATGGCGCATATATAGGCACGTACGTCTACGTCATCCCGCGCCAAGGCCCAAGGCTCGTCAGTCGGTGACGCATCATCGCCATGCCGCCCGTACAGCGGTGCATCATGGGCCAGTGCCAAGCCTTGCATTGGCTTCTTCCTTTTTCAGTCCACGTACGTGCACGCCAGCGCTTACATGCAGCTGTGCCTTGCCTTCCCAGTTGTCGCGGTGGAGGCCTGGAGGGTGGAGGGCAATGCAACCACGACGCACGATAAGCCTAGTTATTTTAGCATTGAGCGCGCGCGGCTAATTATTCGATCGCTAAAGCTTTGGCCAGCGGATAGTCTGCCAAGGCAAGGCAAGAACCGAGGCAACAGTCTACATCAGTATTGCCCTGACATTTGCCTTCCTCGATCATACACACATCACCATATGATCTCTCCCAGCTGAGTTTGGAACGTCTAGTGTACCGAACAAACTGTATGCTCGATGTTGAAAACTCTTGGTCCGGTGGTTTCGATTCGTTCCAGGAGATCCGAACAAACACTTGGTTCCAAATAAAAAAAGATGCTCTCTCTCCCAAGTTTGATGGGAAGTGATCACCAGCAGCCATCTGTAAGCACGACGTACGGCGCACTTATCACGTAACACTCCTTTTGTCGGAGATTCAAGAACGCACGCAAGTTGCGGCACTTATCACTTGTCTGATGTGTGCAACACCATCGTCGATCCATTGTAATCTTCTATTATTTCTCCGAGATGATCGATCCCCCTAATCGATCCACTAATCTCTACTACTACTAGTCATCAGGTGACACCTGGGGATGAATCATCAAATAAAGGCTACTAAACATACAAAATATTCGCGGGAAGAAAAGGACAAACGAACAGGCATGTCCGCTAGCGCTACTGACTGACACGAATCGCTTCAACTGTTTCGGCTTCCACGGCGACGACATATCAGGTGACTGCCTGTAGAAGGAGCGATTATTCTCACCACAGATTGCGGCGTTTGACACACTAGCTTGTTGCATATAGCTGCTAATAGTGCGATCACATAATATCAGCCGAATGGTGCGATCAGTAATCCTTCGTTTCAAATTACGTATGATAGTTTTTTTGTTAGATATATTGCTGTTTACTTTATTTTAGTATGTATCTAATTGAAAAAAACGTCTTATGATTCGGAATGAAGACAGTATATGTGAATTATGATACTGCGGCAGCTCCTATTTCATCAATTAATCCAGTTTAGCTCATTTGTTGTGCAAAACAACATAGATTATGCATCTTATAAACGGAACCGGGACATATCATGAACATCGCTTCCAACTGTTTCTACTGGTTCTCACCTCTCATTTTACTCTATCTTCATGGCTGATTGTTAGCCGCGTGGTGGAATCTATCGATCGATCTAGATCCAAATATGCTTTACATGTGCACGTAGCATTTGCATTGCATTCGGGCATTTCGGGCCGTTCTCTCTCGCCGCACACGTAGACCAAAGGATATAAACGAACTACTACAGTGTACCATTATCAACAGGTTGTGCTGGACATTCCTCACGAGCGCCGATGCATGCAGAGTTGCTGACGAAATAAGTGACGAACCAAGAAAGCCGGCGGCCGCCGAGGCCGGCACGGCATAGGCAGACAGCGTACGTACGTGCGCAGGCCAGGCACGCCCGGACCCGGTATAGGTGTTGCCAACGCACACAGGCGCGGCGGCTGCTCTGCTTTGCGCCTTCTCTGACCCGCGCACCCGCGCCCCGGCCCCCATTCAAACCTGGTGGCCTGCCGAAACTTCGCGGCCGCGGCCGCCGCCTAAGCCGTCTGTCCTCTGCTGCCCATGACGGCGTCCACGTACATCCATTGCGCGTGGCATGCAAAAACAGAAAAGCTTCGGGCGTCGCCACGTCGGCGGCGGCGCGCGGTCGCCATACCTGTACTACAGTACAACGAACGGTGCATCATGCATGGCCGCCTCCTTGACTGGATCGCCTCCATTCCCGGCCAGCGCTTGAGGCGGAGGCCCGTACGCAACAGCCTGCGGACTGAAGGCTGCGACGTCCACCAACGCCATCATGCATGCATCGATCTCGATCGTAATCATTCCTCCCTCCCTCTTTTTTTTTTTTTTTTTTTATTGCGACAAAGATCGGCCCCAATCCGATCCTAATCTAACCAGCCGGCACCTGGGGAAATCGACGACCGACCGGTTTTGATAGAAGGGCGCTACTACCACTGACTGACTGACGCGATGGCCGCAACTGTTTCGCCTTCCAATTCCACCTTCCACGGCGACGTACGTACTGCACGTCAGTGCTGCTGCCCAAAAGCCGCACCTACTAGCTAGCAGCCCCTCCCTCCCTAGGAGCAAGAGGAGATTGCTCGCCACAGATTGCGGCCATTGACCTCATGGTGCACGCAATACCATAGCCTGAGACCGTCCCTGAGTGATTTGCCTCTCGGCTCTCTCTCGCAGATAGCCACAGCCCATAGCTTTTGCCGTTGATGGCCGTGCTGTTACTGTTAGCTCTGTCTCACAGTCGTCACCGCTGATGGAAGTCAGGTGACCTAAACCAAAACGGACGGATCGATCGCAGAGGCTAATCAACAAACACCGTCGTCACCACGGCACTGCATTGCTCTCGTTGCCATGCTTTGCTGCTTGCTCCCCTTATTTTCAAGACTGAAGAGGACA
Organism: Chrysopogon serrulatus; assembly: GCA_015844335.1. NCBI lineage: Eukaryota > Viridiplantae > Streptophyta > Magnoliopsida > Poales > Poaceae > Chrysopogon > Chrysopogon serrulatus. Next base: position 102,015 of record JADLZL010002415.1, on the reverse strand, counting down.
GGCTTTGGAAGCCTCTTTCTGAACGAGTGTTAGGCGAAAAGCCGACGATGGAGTTGACCGGGATGAGGTGAGGATTTGACCTCCCCATTTGTCTCTGCCGGCCGCTTTTCCCGCGACACATGTATCTCGTTGATCTCGCTCGCTGTTTAGGATAAGTAATTTGGTGCGCTAACTCCACCACCTACGTGCCGTAGGGTTTGACAAGCAAAAAAAAAAAAAAAAAAAAAAAAAAGAAAAAACTATCATTGCGCTTGCATTGCATTGCACGGGTGGGAGTGGGAAATAATCGTAATCAAACCAGACACACTGCAGTCGCGTGGGTTCTCAACGTCGCCTTCCCTGTGGCTTCGTCAGGTATTATTTGTTCTGCTCGATCCGGTCTGGTCATGACGCATCAGGTGATCGATGGCGTAGCTATTGCTAGCTCGTTAGCCTGCTGTTGCGCCGCAGTTTTTTCTTGGCACACACAGTATGGCTAGCTAATGCGTAGCAGTCTCGTCGGGATCGTGCATGTCAGGCCGTTGTAACTTCCACTAGCTTTAGCCTCTGCCGATGACAAAAATGCAATGGAGGACTGCATGACCGTTGTTTCCTTGGCACAGGCGCACGGCTAGTACCATCGCAAGGCTCCTGAAGTCCTGATGATATGTACGTATGTCCCTGACGAGATGACGACAGATGCTTTATTTTGTGAGCCCAAGGGCAAAGATCATACTTACTACGTCAGTTGATACGCTGTGTTTTCTCTCCCGACGCGACGCCGCCTACTCTCCAAGCTTACAAACGCCGATCATTTAGTTTGGGCATCCGTTTCTGTTCCTGCGGCTTACGTTCCTGTGTGTGATCGATGGATGGGCAGGACCGCAGGAGCGAAAGGAACCACATGGCATGGACATGGGTTCAGCAATCGGCAGCACTGTTCCTATTCGGCGGACGGACAGGGGTCTGCTTTGAATGGAGGAAATTACTCTTTAAACAATTGGCACATTCTGGTCAGCGAGCTGAGAAAATTCCTTAGGGGATGGGGGGGAAATCTTAGGGGTGATTTTAAGAGAGTCAGGGATGACATATTAATGCAGATAAGGAATTTTGAGGAGTTAGAAAAAGAAGGCAAGATGAATATAGACAGATTCAATGAAAGGTACAGATTAGAAGAGGAATTGGAAGAAATTATCACCGAAGAAGAGATTTATTGGCATCAAAGAGGGGGAGAGAAATGGATACTGGAGGGTGATGCTAATACAGCTTATTTTCATTTAGTTGCCAATGGCAGAAGAAGGAAAAAGATGATTGTACACTTAGAAGAGAATGGCAAAATTTTTGAAGAACCAAGTGAGATTGTAAGACTGATCTATGACTTCTACAAAAACCTATTTGGGAAGCAGCTCAAGAGGACAGTATCTATGAATGAGAATGCTTGGAGATTAGAAGGGAGACTAAGTTTGGAGGACAATAAACTGCTGCTGAATCCTTTTACAGAAATGGAGGTACAAAGGGTGATAAGAGACATGAAATTAAACTCAGCACCTGGACCAGATGGCTTCAGCCCAGTTTTCTACAAAGCCTGCTGGAGCATTATAAAAGAGGATTTTATGAGGATGGTTGAAGATTTTAATAGTAATCAGCTAGACCTGAAAAGACTAAATTATGGGGCCATTACACTCATTCCTAAGATCAAGGAGGCAGTTAATGTTAAACAATTTCGACCCATCTGTTTGTTGAATGTCAGTTTCAAGATCTTCACCAACTTGCTTTTAAACAGATTGACGCCTTACATGGACAAGTTAATAGATAGAGGCCAAACAGCTTTCATTAAGGGTAGATACATCCTGGATGGGGTGGTGATTTTGCATGAAACATTGCATGAACTGAGAACTAGCAAGCAAAAGGGGATTATCTTTAAAATTGACTTTGAAAAGGCTTATGATAGTGTGAGATGGGACTTTGTGGAAGAAGTGATGAGGAGAAAAGGGTTTGATCTGCAACTTATCAATAGAATAATGGGTACAGTGAGAGGGGGAAAGGTATGTATCAACATTAATGGGGAAAATGGTTCATACTTTAAAACACATAGAGGGCTGAGGCAAGGAGATCCCCTGTCGCCTTTTCTGTACAACTTAGCTGGGGATGCTCTGGCACATATGCTAAATTCTGCTAAGGAAAAAGGACACATAAGAGGTCTGGTGCCACATTTAGTTGAGGGAGGACTAACCCAATTGCAGTATGCTGATGACACTCTAATTTTTATGGATTATGATGATAAATCCATCAGAAATACTAAATTCATTCTGTACTGCTTTGAGTGGATGAGTGGACTTAAAATTAACTACCACAAATCTGATGTATACACAGTTGGGTTAAGTGAAAGAGAGAGCACAAGAGTGGCAAATATGCTGAACTGCAAAGTAGGGGCTCTACCTCTTATCTACCTAGGTATTCCTGTGTCTGACAAACATTTAGGGGCTCAAGCCTTAAATGGGGTTTCAACTAAGCTAGGTAAAAGATTGCAGACCTGGAAAGGGAAGAATATGTCCTCTGGAGGTAGACTGATGTTAACTAATTCATCTCTAAGTAGCATCCCAATCTATTATATGGGTGTATATAGATTGCAGGACTCCATTCATCAACAGATGGATTCCATCAGGGCTAATTTCTTTTGGCAAGGGACAAGTAATCAATTCAAATATCACATGGTTAAGTGGACCAATTTATGTATACCCAAAGAGTATGGGGGGCTAGGGATCCTAGAGACAAAAACCATGAATGAAGCCTTGTTGGGGAAATGGTGCTGGAGAATTTTAAACTCTAGTCAAGAAGATATGTGTTGCAATCTGTTAAAGAAAAAGTATCTAAAGAAGAAATCTCTTATGCAGTATAGTAGTCAATTTGGTTCACAGTTCTGGAAAGGGATGCTGAAGGCCAGAGACGTAATGAAGTGGGGGTGTAGATGCATAGTGAAAAATGGTTTAAATACTAGATTCTGGGAGGATGTTTGGCTGGGCGATATTCCTTTGAAATTAGAATATCCAAAACTTTTCAATCTAACACAAGATACTGATATTTTGGTGGGGGACTGTTGGGAAGGTGATGGTTGGAACCTGAAATTTCGTAGACCTTTGGGTCCAACTGATTTTGAAGACTGGGAGTGTCTTATGGATAGGCTCGATCTGGTTATCCCCAGTGAGGGGGGCAGGATCAGTTTGTTTGGATCCTTGATAAGTCTAAGAATTACTCTTCGAGATCTATGTATAGGAGGATTGTCTTCAGGGGGATGAATAATAAAAGAATGTCTAAGCTTTGGAAAAGTAAACTTCCTTACAAGTTGAAAATCTTTCTTTGGCTTGCTGTTCAAAATAGATTACAAACAGGGGTGAACCTTAAGAGAAGAAAGTGGAGAGGCAATAGGAATTGTTGTCTATGTAATTGCCCTGAAACCGTTGATCACATCTTTTTCAGCTGTCATATTGCCAGGATAGTTTGGTTTTGTTTCAAAGAGGCTTTAGGTTGGGATAGAATGCCACGAAGTATGCAAGATATATTTGATAACTGGATTGTACTAGGGGATAAAGATTATCATATTAAACTTTTCTCATTCACCATTATTTTGTGGGGTTTATGGAATGTTCGTAATAAGATGGGGATTGAAAAGAAGTTCCCAAAATCATCTAATGAGGTCTTTTACAAAATCTTCCAGATGATACAAAAATGGCGCATCTTATTGAAGGAGCAGGATTCCAGATACTTGGCAAAGCTGATGGACAAATTGAAGAGATGGCTTTTGGTGTTCTGGAAGCAAACTGAAGACATGGAAGTAGAAGGCGTCATCTGAGTGCTGCTGCTAGTTGCTTACTTCGTTGTTTCTAGGTGTAGCCTTCAGGTTTTCTTCTTTTTTCTCTGCATGCCGTTGTTGGCAGGGTTCTGAACTGTTATGCTGGTTCCCCCAGCCGGGTTGGCGTTGAGTTTGTATCCAAACAATTGCTTTCTATAAAAGCCGGGTTTTACCTTTGTCAAAAAAAAAAAAAAAAAGGGGCCCATCGCAAGCACGTGAGGCTGGCGTGGACGTCTAGGGAGGGGTCGGCCGAGGCGCACAGGCGCAATTGGGACGCAGAACAGAAGCGTGGCACTCACACGCCTAGTGAGTGGTGAGTCCTGACTGAACAGAACAGCCGCCGATGCCTTGCCGGTACGTGTCGCGGCTCGCACGGGAGGGGTAAGGATATGCCGACGCTTTCTCCGTGGCGGACGGGCGATCCAATCGCGCGCCTGCCTGCCTGCCTGTGCCACCGCGCGACACGCCGGCGCAGCGCAGGGGCGCGCCACATGCTTCCTTTCGCCGGGGCGTGGCCCTGGTCTCCACCTCCACGGGAGCTAGGCGCGGGGGCGGGTGGGGTGACGGAGAAAAGACACGCACCCAAAGCCTGCCCATCTGCTCGTGCCGGGGACGCGGGCTGAGAGGGGTTGATTTGTGCTCGGCGTTGATGCTCGAAACTCGATCCAAGAAATCCGCCATCTCGATTTGGTGTTTTCAATCAATGGGTAGGGCCGATTTGTTTGTATTTTAGGGAGGAAACCCGGGGCAACGTTATATTTGGGCTGAGCCCTTGAGGCCCAGGGTTTTTCTAGGCTCGTTTTCGCCGCTGGTCCTATTTTCCAGGCCTGTATCGTCACAGGCAGCAGGCCTCAGTTCAGTTGTTCGGGCGAGATGAACTGAAACAGTTGCCGGCTCGTCCCCGGCCCAAGGCAAGGTGTCCGCGGAACTAACGAGTGGAAGATTCTTACAGGCCCGTTCGTTCGCCCTAGATAAAAGAGTCACCTTTTTACTAAGTCACCGTTGAATTTCTAAACTATTTCCGTGGTCTATTTTTTTCTTCTGAATTCTTCTATGTTTTCAGGATAGTTCAGCCATGACACTCTACTGTGTTCTTTGCGATCTCCGGCTCAAAGCTCCTTGCAACACAAGGGCTTTGGGTGAGCAGGCGATCGATCAATTTATTGGAGAGCGTATCCGCGCGACTACTCTTCGTCTTCGTCCGATCTGACGGCTGCGTTCTTCCCTTAGTGAACGATTACATCTACTACGACCAGTCGTGGGACTATAGTGCATACCGCACTGCTTATGTCAAGCCTAGATTGACTATTTCGAGCATGCCATCATGACTAAGTCTGATGATGGTAATATAACAGTGTTCGCCCTGCCTGCGGCTTGGTCTGCACTCAGGGTATAAACTGAACTCATCTCATGATGGCATTTGGTTATGCGTGTTATGGATGTATTGGTAGGATCTGGCATATATATCCTTGTTCGGTAACAGATTTGCATGTGTTGTGAATGAACTGCTCATGCTCGTTTATATCATGATGTATGTTATGTCTTGTTTTTAGATTAAAGCATGCCATAAGATGACCATAATAAATATCCAAAAAGATAAACCACAAAAGAGTTTTGTACAAGATTGATCTTAATTGAAATGATCATGAACACAAGATAATGCATCTCAATTTTGTAAACCAAACAAGTTAGAAGCAATATTCTAAAAATAAAGAAAAAACCTAAATTTAATGAGTAGAAACAAAATCATACAATGAAGTCTACCTTTCTAGCACAGTGTCACCGAGACCGATGGATGGATCAGATTAGAGTTTATTAGTTGGGGTGGTCGACGACCCTGAAGTGGTCGCGGTTCTTGACGACGACGTCATACATGTGCGTGGAGCGGAAGCGCGTGAAGTCGCGGGGCAGCGCGATGAGGTCGGCGCCGCCGTCGCGGCGGTGGAGCTGCACCAAGGAGCGGTTCTCGTAGTAGCGCTCCCAGCCGTGCGCCGCCAGCCGCCGCTCCAGTGCCTCCAGCGACGCCATCGTCTCGCCCGTCGGCAGGTACACCAGCGCCTTCCTCCGGCTCGGCGCCGACGACGACGCCGGCAGCAGCTGCATCACCCCGTCCCGGAACACCCACACGCCCGACATGGTCGATGTGGCAAATACGCCTATACTCCTCCGAAATACTAAATTAATAGCCTCACCGTGCCACTATATGCACGGTTGATCGAGTTGGGTGGCGTGCTTATATATGTCACATGGTGAAGTGGAGGACCTCGATCTGCTGTTTGCTTTGTTGCGTGCGGTGCGTGCGAACTAGCATAGCGAGTTATTAATGGCCGCCCCGCGCGCCCAGCTAGGAACAGCTGAAAATGAAAACGTTCGACGACCATTCCACGCCCAAGCCAACTGCATGTCTCTGGATCTCTGCTGCTATTAGTGTACTGATAAATGAAGCATGCATGCTGTTTGCTGTAGGCTGTAGCTGCGCACCGACACTAACCGACAGCTGGATCTATCGAGGATGTTCATGCGACAGTGCCGATCGACCCTCTCGCTCGATGTCGTCAGCTACCTCTCAACGAGATCGTCACGACACAGTAATTAACAGTAGCAGGGTGCAGATTTGCTTATTGCTAATCAACGACGACGGCGTAGATGCTCAACGACGACGGCGTAGATGCATGTATGGAGATGAGAAAGAAATAAGTTATGCCTCAGTTTTGCCCTAGCTGCATGCAGGTGGTAGCATTGGATAGTTCAAAACGACGCACATGTAACACGCGAGAGAGACCGAGAAAAAAGAGCAGAGGCTCAAGTTAAATGTGAGGTCTCCCTAGCTAACTTGATGCATGGATCTTGTCCATTCGTTGTCGGGCCTGTGATTTGTGCAGGCCTAAATATTAATTGTTTGAGCATGCATAGAATATGGATCCAGGTTTATGGTGTGTAGTTTTATCAGATCAGACGTGGCTGAAATTGAGAAGTCCGATGGCTGAAATTGTATGACGTGGCTAAAATTGCAGAAGGCCGATGGCAAGTCCGATCTAATAAAACTACCTCGTAAACTTGAATCATGGTATAAAAGGCAAGCACCAATACATCATCTAGAATAGTTTGAAGCAAAGATCTCGATGCAATAAAAAAATAATGCAAGTCGATGAGAAGTTGAAAAATAAAATTAGTACAGTATCGAGAGTTATGATTGGACCTTACCTTCTTGAAGGCATTGCCGAAGTTTCTCTTCCTTTGCAGGGGTGGATGGGAGCAATTGGGTGTTTCTGCCAACGTTGAGGGTGTCTGCGGATGTCATCCTATTCTTGAAGGCTTCGTCGGTGCACTTTGGCAGTTGTGCCTTCGCTGCACCTTTTGCATCGATCATCGGAGTTTCTCCTTACTGTGTTGTACCTGCGCATGATTCATCATAATCTTCGCATTGGTATGTCCTGGCGGGTTCCCCAGTTGTTCAGGTCTTCATAGCGGATACTTGGCTATTTTTGCTCTCTTTGGCGGATACTTCGCAACCGACGTCACCTAAACCTAAGTCTCCTCGCTCATGTTCTGTAGCTGAGTGCGTGATGACAACCTAGCTACTTGCGGATACTTTACCATGTTGTCCCTGGCGGATGCTTTGTCACATTGTCGGAGGTTCTAGCTCGGACGGATACTTTGCCACCGTAGTCTCGTCTCTTCCCAGTAGATGCTTTGCCAGCGTGACTTTATCTCCTTTGTTGGTAAACCTCTACATTGTTGTATTTTTTTCCTCTGTAGGTCTAGTCGGTTAGGTTCGTGGTGGAGGGCCTCTCCTTGTTATCTTTCTTTTCTATTGTTTCCGTTTAAGTTCATAAATACTACCTCTATGGTTCTGTAATCTGTACTATGAGATCTCCGTAGCTGTGTCGTGCAAACCATTCTTTCGACCTTTATCCCATTTTAATAAAACACGCCTTTAATGATTTCCACTAGTCGGTGACCTATCAAAACTACTGTTGAAAATCGATTTACCGAGTGGTTCATGTGAAATTATTGTCAGTATGGTAGAGAAAATCATCACTAGTATAAATAACTTTTTACCGTGCGTAAAGTGTTTTTTTTTAAAGGAGGCAAGCCTCTGCTTTTAAGAAAGCAATGTAACAATACAAGCTGGGGATACCAGTTTGAAGAGAAGAACGAACAAACATGCAACTCAAACTACCTCAACCAACTCAGACTACTAGATAACCACCACACCAGACATCACGACTGACTAAGCATGAACTTGTACTACTATACTTCCACCACATCAGACATCAAAATCTGAGTAGACGTAAAGTGTATATTTATATTTATAACTTTGGGAAATTATAGAAAACACTCAATATGCCACTTCGACTTTGGGTCCCTTCCTAAGCCGGTCTCTAGAAAACGCCACTCTAGTGTTCAGGCACTCGGCTCGTTCTTTCCTTTTCACCAACGTGGTGCACTGGTGCTTGTAGCCTTGTTGTCCAAGCTAGTTGAGTCGAATTCTTTTCAATGTTTGGATCATGCTTATTCATCGTGTTGCAATGAAAACACAAAACAATCCATTTTGTCATTTTGAACATGTTTAAGTTTTCAACGGTATATTCTTTTTTTCTAGAATCCTCGAAACGTATATATTTAAGTATCTGGTGGTTGACAAAGACTACACTATCGATTTTTTTCTCGAATACGCGCAAAAGGCTTGCGCATCATTGCATTTAAAAAAGAAGGTTTTTACAAATTTTATACGTTGCGAGAGGGTTTTACATTTGGCAATATCGCTCACCCCCTCTCGCCGGTTGAAACGACCCGCGATTTCCTCGAAGGGAAATCCACAGAGTACATCATTTACAGTTGATACCATAGTTCATACACCGCAAAAAGATACAAGTTACAAGGTTTTACAACACTTGGAGACACACCTAAGTACAACGTATCCTAGCGATATATGCTTACAAGTCAATATCAGAGTAGGCGTAGCGCCACAGCGGATGAAGGCTCCTCCTTCACAAACGATCATCAGAGTCGGGGTAGTATATCAGCGGGCGTCGACTTGATCTTCTTAACCAAACTTGAGTGTAGGGACGAGACCACCTATTCCTTCCAACACCGTTGTCGTCGTAGTCATCCTCGGGTCCCAAACCTGCTCAACTCTATCAGTACGATTTGTACTGGCCACGGGCTCCCACCCTATGCCTTGCCTTGCTATGTGGTAAGTGGAATGCAAGGGTAGAGGAAAAGGCCTATATTTGGCTGTAGTTTTCCTATGCAAAATTCATAATATAAATATAATGTAGTTCGTCAAGTTTTAACCCATCTCATCCACACATCCATCCATCCCATCCACATCCACATCCACACATCTCACCACACTCTCACTCTCTCTTGTCGGCAAGGAAGACTCCCGCTCCTCCTTGCCTCAACGGCCTAAGCCGGAATCCAAACACATCCAGGGGAGAGAAGAGAAAGGACTCCACTCACTAATCATGAGGGGGTGGAAACATAGGAATGTCCATGACCGTGGACACGGCTATACGTATAGATCGATCAACTCTGCAGAGTGTGTACACCTGGAACCACAAGATCACCATCATCGACGATGCCTCGTCTAGGCTGATACCAAGCTGCCGCCTAACTGGCCCAATGCCACCCTACCACTCAGCTCTGGGGCACCCCGGAGATCCACCGGCACGCTGAGACTGTGAGACGTGGTACTGGATCCCTAAGGGTTCCACGTTGTCTCAGGAGGGTGTGGGTCTCAACACCCGTACCTCCCTACACTATCACCTATCAACCTAGTAGTAATGGCAGGGGGCCAGCTAGCCGTCAAGTCGTTTCCCGCCCATCAGGAACGAGTGGTGTGTACGAAGGGGTCCTATGAACCGGTTCTCAAGACATACCAGTCCTTAGGGGTGACTAGACAGACATCTTCACCTTGGGGCTCGATGCCCCGTGCCTCGACGGCACCTCCCTGCTCCGAGGATTCGTCCCACAAAGACACTCCTCCCGGGACCTTCTCACATAACATGTACCCGCCACAGGTACTCTCACATAGGGAGTGCCCAGATCACACTCCCGGCAAGACTCGTCCCCCCGACTCGTCATAGATCCTCATCCCAGTCGACACAACCCTCACCACACACCCAAGACACACGCCAAGATCTCTCCCATGTTATCCCTAGTTATCCGGTTTACGGCACCACGTGCCTTAGCCACACACAAACATGTATGAGTAAAGAGTAAGTGTGTAGCGAGTATCATGAAGTAGGCGAGCATCTATCCTAGCAAATGGTGTGCGGGAAAAGGTTGCGTCAAGGTAATGGCTTATCAAGCAATCTACCATGCATCCTATCACAGTTCATTTGCATAAAGTAAAGCGCTAGCAGCTACATATTGCATGTCTAATAGGATTCTACGAGGTTGGGTGGGACGTGGCACCTGTTTATAGCAATCCATAGTCATCGACAGCTGTTGTCCTTCGCTTCTTCTCCCTCTAGCGGATCTACGGTCCGTCCGTCGTCACCGCGATGCATCTACCTCGATATAGCGACAAACAAAGTAAAAGAGCAATCAATCCCTAACCAAGATCCAATACTCCCCAAAAAAGGCAATAAGATACGTAAGAACTAGATAACTCCAAATAAACACCGAAAAGACTTAGCCCTCGCGGAGAGTGTCCGATCCTCGGGCTCAAATAAATAGAAGTGGTTGTCTGCTAAGCACAAGCCCGGATCACGACCATGGTATAGCCGGTACTTCTGGTCGATCGTGTCGACCTGTACGGCTTCAAAAGAAGAGGCCTTGATCCTAGCTCAACTTAACCAAACACCACGGCTGGCGGCCTTCCGATCCGGACGCCATAGAGATTGGCGGGGACCGGAGGATCACAAGCAAGAGGAAAAGGGAAATAGGAACAATAGGGTTTGGCCCTTGTAGCCTCTAACCCGTAAGTTGCAATACTACATAAGATTCGAGTAAGAACGATTAATACGAAACAGAGGAATTGTGACTTGGTTCCGAGGCTCTTTAGCTTACCCGTCATGGTAGCCGACGGTAGCAAAAGAGATTGGAACACGAACGACAGAGGAGCGGCTACAGATCCTCTCGACCCGTACGACACAACAACGTCGGGGGCCGAGAAGACAGTAGCACAACAGGGGAAGAGAGGAGAGTTAGCTGGGCATGTCCATGCCGCGACCTCGGTCCAACGGTCGATCGGGTCGACTCACACGGTCCAAGAACGAGACGTAGGTCATGGCTTCGCTAACTAAAAGTGTTAGCCCGGTCTTTGATCCGATCGTCATGGTTAAGGACAGGATCGAACAGAGCGGCTAACGGGGAGGAAGGGATGTAGAGAAAAGAAAGGGGGCAGTGATCCACTCCTTCCAATGCCCACGCCATGGCGAGAGACGAGGCATCGGAAGAGAGTGACGCGCAATGGGAAACGAGTGCCTAACCCGCTAGTAGGGTACCTAGACCAAGGTGCACTAAATGCACTTAAGACATTCCCTAGGGTCTTAGCGATGCGGTTGTCACCGCGAGAACCTAAGGAATGCTTTGGTCTCTAGGGATACAAGCATACTAGGGGCTTAAGTACAAAAGAACCAAAAAGAAGGGAGAGGCGGGATTCATCTTCCCTTGATCCACTCGCCATGGTAGTCGACGGGAATCAAAGGAATGGAATCAAGAAATAGTAAACGATTACCAATAAGTACGAGTAAGCGAGAAAAAAAGAGATTCTTAGTCCCACAGCACTTGCGATCCACATGACATGGCAATGGTCACCGACCGAAGGAGCCGGGGCAAGGGACTCGGTCCACGCTTTACTGGAATGGCGAGGATCTATGAAAGACGAAAGAAGATAGAAGGGGTTCCACTCTTTTCCAACCTACTCGTCATGGAGTGGGCGGAGGTTGGACGAGAAGAGATACGAGTCTCATGGTTCCCCAATCCACACTATCTCGTAGGGCACCACGACCTCCGTGCGACTAAAACGACACAATGTGATTCCTTGGGCTCTTAGTGGTGCGATTGTCACTGCGCGAACCCGAGGAATCACTATGGTCTATGTGGCACAAGCATACGAGCTAGATTAGGAAGAAGCTAAAGAAAGGAAAAGAAAAGAGGTAGAGCTCGATGGTCATGGCGAGGCGGTTCACGACCACGAGCTATACCCTAGCGAAGTTAGCATATGCCGCTCCCACGACGGTCATCTCCTAATTGTCTCCCACTAGACTAGGTCACACGAGGGTTCGCCATGTGCGGGTAATATCCGCATCGTTGAGTCCATTGGTGACCACGTCCTAGGGTCGAATAGGGTCTAACGACGCCATGCGATGAAGCTAACTAAAATATAAAAGTGAGAGGGATCATGCTCGGCGCACGACCATGGCGAGATGATCCCGCGATCGCACGCTCGAGCATGTCGCTCTCAACCGGCTCGAAGGCTCGGTCCCACGACAAACACGCCAACAACACGATCGGCCCGACAACACAAAGATATCCAACACGGAGTAGCTCATATCCATAGCAAGACAAGAGATAATCCGGTGCGAAGGCACGGCACGGGCATGATATAGATAGCAAGTGAAAAAGAAAAAAGCGGAGGCTTTTTGCCGACGCCGAGAATGGCGGCGTCGGCGGGTTTCGAATGTTGGACCTTGGCGGGGGACGATTTACAAGGATGGTTGGGCTTCCACGGAGCATCGCTGAAGGAGGCGGGGAGGGTTGTAGCCAACCGGGCTTAGCCCTGGCCTGCTGCGGCCACCTCCAGCCGGCCGTGGCCAGCCGAGTCCAGCCTGCAGCCAGCTCTGGCCGCTGCTGGTGGCCAACAGCTAGCTGCGGCCAGCCGGGGCAGGCTGCTGGTGGCCCGGAGTGGCTACGGCTGGCCGGGCGAAAAGCAGCGGCTAGGAATGGCCGGGCACCGGCTTCGCTGCTGGTGACGCTCCTGCAAGGTGTGGGATTACGGCACGATGGCCGGTCTCGTATACGGCATCGGGAAGGAAGGACAAGGGTGGTGTCTTGGTGCCGGTGCTCACCGCAACAACGAGGGAGGCTCGGCCGACGCCGAGGTGAAGCGTGCCGATGCGCCAGGGAGCTCGGCCGGTGTCGAGGCGGCGGCCGCGCTGCTCGTCGTGGTGCGGTAGTCGGGCGGCGCCGTGGCTGGCAGGGCTCCTCCCGGCCGGGCCGTGGCTTGCCGCAGCAGCGCAACGGCCAGCGCCGAGACAGCCGTAGGCGGAGCCGGAAGAGGACGGGCGAGGCAAGGTGATCGGGCGTTAGTGGTGGCCGCAGTCGCCGGAGCAGCCGACGCTCGCTGCCGAGGCGCCGAGGACACGCACGCGGGTGAGCGGCCGCGCACGACGCTGGCCCGGCGGCAAGGTCGCAAGCGGCGGCACGGCGGGGCTCGGCGCGCACGCCCGGGGCACGGCAGCAAATGGCCGCGCCGGGCGGTGATGGTGCTGCGGCGCCCCGGGAAGGCGGATAGCGGCTACGATAAAGCCGGGCCCAGCCGCTGCTTGGCGCCGCTGGGCGGCCGCAGCTGGTCCGCCGCGCGCAGCGCGGTCCAAAGCCGGCCGCGCCTAGGCCGCCGGGCGTCGCTGCGGACGACGACGCTGGGCGGGCGCGACCGAGCTCGGCGGAGGCGGGCCGGGCGCCGCAGCCGCGGGTACAGTATGGGGACGCCAGGCGGAGGCGCCGCCGAGGCGACGCGGCGCCGGAGATGGGCTTGGCGTGGTGGTGCGTGGCAGCGGGCGCAGGGTGAGGCGGAGCTGCGCTACGTAGGCGAGCAGAGAGAGCAGGGTAGAAGAATGGCGGCGGCCGGCTGGGGAAAACGGAAGAGGGAAGATGGAGGCGGCGGCCGCAAATGCCTTATACCCGCGCGCTAGGGTTGCCGAGGTGGAGCCGAACATCTCCGGCGGCCCGTGTTACGGATGGGACACGCGGGGTGGATCGGGGGGGGCGCCTGACGGACGCCGAGGCAGGCGCAACGCGCCACACCGCGAAGCGGCGGCGGCGGCACTCGCCTCGGGAGCGTTTGCTCCTAGGGTTTTCGAGGGGGGGCGCGAAGTTGGGCCGCAATGCCTTGTATGCTGCCTGGCCTCGGGGGTGGGGTAGGGAGAAGGCCGGTTGGGCTCTGGCTGGTGGATGGAGAAGGGGGAAAACAAGTTGGGCTGCCGCCCAAGTGATGTTCCGTAGGTTTCTCCATTTTGATTTAAGGCTTTGAAATGAATTTGAACAAGGGAAAATTAAGGGAAACTTGATGGAGGGTCCGGATAAAAAGGAAGAGGATTTTTCCTCTTCATCCATAGAGATATGTCCTTCATATTTTGCCGAGGAATTTGGAGGTAGATTCAAAGGGTAAAAGAGAGAGAGTTTCCATGGAGGCTTAGACGGGGATTAAGAAAAAGGATTTCAAGGAGATTTTGCTATGGACGTGTATACTCCAAACTCCGAACGAACACATAACCAAAATCGACTCGAGAACACCGGCATCCTCCCGCAAGCAATTCTATATGAAGTGCAATGGTTTTAAAAGCGCCCTCCTATATTTGACCTAATAACTACATGATTCACACATTACAGGAAAAGTTTTAAAAAGTTGGGATTTTTAGCGTTTGGTAAAACCCGGGATGTTACTGACTACCCCCTTACCGAATCTCGTCCCCCGAGATTCAAGTGTTGTCTAGGCTTGGTGGCTCTTACCGGACATTCCATTTGCATCAATGCACCAAGTTTTTTTAAAGGGAATCTTCTTTTGAAAAGGAGTTTTGAAGGTAGGGCTTTGGAGAAAGCATTTTGCAAATAGCTTTTGAATGGAGGGAAGCATCTCAAAGAGAACGCGAAAATACTTTTGTTTGTTCAATTTTTTTGTAACAAGGATGTTTTCAAAACTCTTTTTTGAAATCAAGACTCTTTGTAAACTTTTCATAGAGCAAGTTCAAAATACATTTTTGAAAGGCTTTTCACAAATCAGAGATTTGTTTTTTTTTTTTTTGGAAACAGATTCCACGAAAAGCTTTTGAATGGAGGGAGGCGTTCATGAAAGGCGTGAAGACACTTTTTGTTTGATCAAATAAGTTTTCATAGTAAGCATGTTTTTGAACCCCTTTTTCAAAATCAAGAACCTTTTAAGCTTTTATAAATCAAGCTCCAATACCCTTTTGAAAAGCATCTTTGAAGCCTAGGTGAAAAACATTTTCCAAATATGAAGACTTCATAAAAGAGTTCAAAATCCATTGGAAATACCTTTTTTTTTTTTAAGCGTAAACAATGGGTTTTTGAAACAAAGCAATAACCTCTTCAAAAAGCCTTTATTTAAAACAAAAATCCTTTTTGAAAGGAGTTCTTTTTTTAACATGAACTCATTAATTTCAAACCATTTGAAATCAGACTTTGAATTTGAAACCAAAAGTCTTTTATCACCTTTTGAAGAGGTTATGAAATCGGGTTTTCTCAAATTCTTTTTCGGAGGAACACCACTTGAAGCGAAAAAAAGCAAGGGTTTTGCAATTGCTTTTCAACAACATTTTGAAATTTGGAAATCAAACTATTTTCTGTTTTGTAACCATTTTAAAGGATTTTTGAAATAGGTCTTCATAAATCCTTTAGTTGGAAATCCTTCCGAAAGAAAAGAGCTTTCCAAATGGTGCTTTGAAATTGGTTCAAAATTTTGAAACTTCAAGTCAGAAGTAGGGGTTTTGAAATCGTGGGAGGTTTTTTTTTTTTTGAAGAAAAACATTCTTCAAAATTAATTTCTTTGCAAAAGATAGATCTTTCCAAAAAGAGGGTCCGCCCGTAGCAAGATCTTTGGATTTTAAAGTCTTTTTTTTTAAACAAGGGGAGCGTTAAGAAGAGAAATTTGCAAGATCCAAAATAATTTGAAAACAAAATGAGTCTGTGGAGGACAAGCTTCTTTCAAAGGATTTTATTTTGGTAATCGATTTTTGAAAAAGGAGGGGGCTCGAGATTCACCGGTATGCGGCAATCGATTAGAGTGGTCACGATCACTTTCCTTGATATATCTGATACGCCCGGCAGCAAGCTATGTGGAAGCCTTACACATGGGGCCCCAAGTTTCGTAGCGGCATCATAGATCAAGATCGTGGCTCATCCCCAAATAAGTTACCAACAATGTCCAATTATCCCGAACTGAAGGGAGAGAAGGGGTTTTAGAGGGGAAAGAAAAAGCCTTTTGCAAACCATTTTAAAATCCTTTTTCTAAAAATATAGTTTTTTAAAAAAAAAATCTTTTTGTCTTGCAAACTTTTGAGAGGAAGAAGGTTGCAACTCTTGGCCTGAAACTAACACAAATGGTTTGAAATTGATTGCAACCCATTATGATTTAAAGTTTAAACCAATTTTTTTTTACAACGCTAGAGCAAACCCAAAAGCTTTGAAAAGGGTTTTTCATTTGCAAGGCAAATCAAGATTTTTAAGTTAAAACCTTACTTTTCCAACATCTTATTGAGATAAAGGGGGTTCGAGGATTCAAATCATTTTGGGAAACTTACACATTGGCTTTTAGAAATAAAAAAGAGGTTTTGGAAAACAAGTATGTGTAGTTTAAAACTATTTTACGAAGAAGTTTTGTAAGTACCAAAGATTTTCCAAAGCTTTTGAAGATGGATAGTTTGGAAATTCCATTTGAACAAGGTAGAGGGTTGAGTGAAACACTTTTGAAATCTAGCTTTTAAAAGCAAAAGCTCCTTTTTCCCAAACAAGTTGAAATCAAAGAGTTTGGAAACTCAAATCTTTTAAAAATTCTTGTTCTGGTATGACACTTTTCAAAATGAGTACAAGCCAAAAGATTTTGAAAGCTTTATATATATTCAAAATAAATCGTTGCATCCTTTTTATTGAATAAAACCAAACAAATTTTGAAATCAGTTTAAATTATCTTCCAAATTAGATGGTAAAACTTTTATAAATAAAATCAACTTTTGAGAAAACTCTTTTTTGAAAAAGAATTTGGGAAGCGTATTTTTGATTCATAAAAGCATCCTTTGAGAATTTTGACAACAAGATCTTTTCACATGAAATTTCATTTTATAAAACCAGTTCAAAAACATGTTTGAAAAGAGGGAGCTTACTTTTGAAAAGGAGAATTTGGCTCACATGGTGGAAGCAAGAATTTTTAAAAAAAGCAAATCGGGCCAAAAGATTTTTGATATGAAAGCGTTTTATTTGATTGGAAAACAAAGTCTTGCTCCTGAAAATGAATCTAGGGCACGTTTTTTGAAAAAAGAAGCCGATTTTCCCATCGCTTTGAAGACAACTTTCGAAATCAAGTCGGGTTTTGAAGCGGGAGTTAAAACCAGTTTCTTTCGAGAAGGGAAATCTTTCTAAAACCTTTTGAAACTTTTCCTTTTGAAATAAAATCACTCCTTTTTTTTTTTCTAATACGGGCTTTTGAAGGTAAAGGGGAAGTTTGGAAGAGAAGATTGGTTCGAAAGACTAGAAAACCATTTTGAAGGGAGGTTGACAAAAATTTGATGCACCGACTTCCTAATTCCAGTCATAGGTTTGGCTTAGGCTTTAGAGGGCTAGGTTACCCAAAGGCTTCCTGAGTCACATATATAAAATAAACTATGGATTCTACACACGACACAATTAAGAAGCATAACAAGCATAACAACACAAGATCCAGACAATCAGGCAGCATTACAACTCCTATATGCATAGTGTTGACATGAAGCGACTCCCTAAGCCTTCAAAGTCTCACACGTCTACCGATCTAGCGTGGGCGGGGGGGGAGTGATTCCCGAGGGCCATCTTCTCATATTGGGGTGGTCGACAAAGCCAGCCGAACTCAAGGTAGTGGGAGGAACAACTGTCTTTACTTCCAGTACCTATAACAAACATGATTGTTGGCTTCTATACTAGTGTTTGGTCCTAAGGTCTCGTTCTACAGTCAAGTATGGCTCTGATACCAACTGAAATGACCCGCGATTTCCTCGAAGGGAAATCCACAGAGTACATCATTTACAGTTGATACCACAGTTCATACACCGCAAAAAGATACAAGTTACAAGGTTTTACAACACTTGGAGACACACCTAAGTACAACGTATCCTAGCGATATATGCTTACAAGTCAATATCAGAGTAGGCGTAGCGCCACAGCGGATGAAGGCTCCTCCTTCACAAACGATCATCAGAGTCGGGGTAGTATATCAGCGGGCGTCGACTTGATCTTCTTAACCAAACTTGAGTGTAGGGACGAGACCACCTATTCCTTCCAACACCGTTGTCGTCGTAGTCATCCTCGGGTCCCAAACCTGCTCAACTCTATCGAAGACGATTTGTACTGGCCACGGGCTCCCCCACCCTATGCCTTGCCTTGCTATGTGGTAAGTGGAATGCAAGGGTAGAGGAAAAGGCCTATATTTGGTCTGTAGTTTTCCTATGCAAAATTCATAATATAAATATAATGTAGTTCGTCAAGTTTTAACCCATCTCATCCACACATCCATCCATCCCATCCACATCCACATCCACACATCTCACCACACTCTCACTCTCTTGTCGGCAAGGAAGACTCCCGCTCCTCCTTGCCTCAACGGCCTAAGCCGAATCCAAACACATCCGGGAGAGAAGAGAAAAGGACTCCACTCACTAATCATGAGGGGGTGGAAACATAGGAATGTCCATGACCGTGGACACGGCTATACGTATAGATCGATCAACTCTGCAGAGTGTGTACACTGAACCACAAGATCACCATCATCGACGATGCCTCGCCTAGGCTCGATACCAAGCCGCCGCCTAATCGGCCCAATGCCACCCTACCACTCACTGGGGGCACCCCGAGAGATCCACCGGCACGCCGAGACCGTGGAGACGTGGTACCGGATCCCTAAGGGTTCCACGTTGTCTCGGGAGGGTGTGGGTCTCAACACCCGCACCTCCCTACACTATCACCTATCAACCTAGTAGTAATGGCGGGGGCCAGCTAGCCGTCAAGTCGTTTTTCCGCCCATCGTGAACGAGTGGGTGTGTACGAAGGGGTCCTATGAACCGGTTCTCAAGACATACCAGTCCTTAGGGGTGACTAGACAGACATCTTCACCTTGGGGCTCGATGCCCCGTGCCTCGACGGCACCTCCCTGCTCCGAGGATTCGTCCCCACAAAGACACTCCTCCCCGGGACCTTCTCACATAACATGTACCCGCCACAGGTACTCTCACATAGGGAGTGCCCAGATCACACTCCCCGGCAAGACTCGTCCCCTGACTCGTCATAGATCCTGTCCAGTCGACACAACCCTCACCACACACCCAAGACACACGCCAAGATCTCTCCCATGTTATCCCCAGTTATCCAGTTTACGGCACCACGTGCCTTAGCCACACACAAACATGTATGAGTAAAGAGTAAGTGTGTAGCGAGTATCATGAAGTAGGCGAGCATCTATCCTAGCAGTGGGTGTGCAGGAGAAAGGTTGCGTCAAGGTAATGGCTTATCAAGCAATCTACCATGCATCCTATCACGCTTCATTTGCATAAAGTAAAGCGCTAGCAGCCTACATATTGCATGTCTAATAGGATTCTACGAGGTTGGGTGGGGACGTGGCACCTGCTTATAGCAATCCATAGTCATCGACAACCGTTGTCCTTCGCTTCTTCTCCCTCTAGCGGATCTACGGTCCGTCCGTCGTCACCGCGATGCATCTACCTCGATATAGCGACAAACAAAGTAAAAGAGCAATCAATCCCTAACCAAGATCCAATACTCCCCAAAAAGGCAATAAGATACGTAAGAACTAGATAACTCCAAATAAACACTGAAAGACTTAGCCCCTCATGGAGAGTGTCCGATCCTCGGGCTCAAATAAATAGAAGTGGTTGTCGCTAAGCACAAGCCCGGATCACGACCATGGTATAGCCAAGACTTCCTGGGTCGATCGTGTCGACTGCACGGCTTCAAAAGAAGAGGCCTTGATCCTAGCTCAACTTAACCAAACACCACGGCTGGTGGCCTTCCGATCCGGACGCCATAGAGATTGGCGGGGACCGGAGGATCACAAGCAAGAGGAAAAGGGAAATAGGAACAATAGGGTTTGGCCCTTGTAGCCTCTAACCCGTAAGTTGCAATACTACATAAGATTCGAGTAAGAACGATTAATACGAAAAAGAGGGAATTGTGACTTGGTTCCGAGGCTCTTTAGCTTACCCGTCATGGTAGCCGACGGTAGCAAAAGAGATTGGAACACGAACGACAGAGGAGCGGCTACATCCTCTCGACCCGCATTTTACACAACAACGCCGGGGGCCGAGAAGACAAGAGCACAACAGGGGAAGAGAGGAGAGTTAGGCGGGCATGTCCATGCCGCGACCTTCGGTCCAACGGCCGATCGGGTCGACTCACACGGCCCAAGAACGAGACGTAGGTCATGGCTTCGCTAACTAAAGTGTTAGCCCGGTCTTTGATCCGATCGTCATGGTTAAGGACAGGATCGAATGTAGCGGCTAACGGGGAGGAAGGGATGTAGAGAAAAAAAAAGGGGGTGATCCACTCCTTCCAATGCCCACGCCATGGCGAGAGACGAGGCATCGGAAGAGAGTGACGCGCAATGGGAAACGAGTGCCTAACCCGCTAGTAGGGTACCTAGACCAAGGTGCACTAAATGCACTTAAGACATTCCCTAGGGTCTTAGCGATGCGGTTGTCACCGCGAGAACCTAAGGAATGCTTTGGTCTCTAGGGATACAAGCATACTAGGGGCTTAAGTACAAAAGAACCAAAAAGAAGGGAGAGGCGGGATTCATCTTCCCTTGATCCACTCGCCATGGTAGTCGACGGGAATCAAAGGAATGGAATCAAGAAATAGTAAACGATTACCAATAAGTACGAGTAAGCGAGAAAAAGAGATTCTTAGTCCCACAAAGACTTGCGATCCACATGACATGGCAATGGTCACCGACCGAAGGAGCCGGGGCAAGGGACTCGGTCCACGCTTTTACCGGAATGGCGAGGATCTATGAAAGACGAAAAGAAGATAGAAGGGGTTCCACTCTTTTCCAACCTACTCGTCATGGAGTGGGCGGAGGTTGGACGAGAAGAGATACGAGTCTCATGGTTCCCCAATCCACACTATCTCGTAGGGCACCACGACCTCCGTGCGACTAAAACGATACAATGTGATTCCTTGGGCTCTTAGTGGTGCGATTGTCACTGCGCGATCCCGAGGAATCACTATGGTCTATGTGGCACAAGCATACGAGCTAGATTAGGAAGAAGCTAAAGAAAGGAAAAGAAAAAGAGGTAGAGCTCGATGGTCATGGCGAGGCGGTTCACGACCACGAGCTATACCCTAGCGAGTTAGCATATGCCGCTCCCACGACGGTCATCTCCTAATTCGTCTCCCACTAGACTAGGTCACACGAGGGTTCGCCATGTACGGGGTAATATCCGCATCGTTGAGTCCATTGGTGACCACGTCCCTAGGGTCGAATAGGGTCTAACGACGCCATGCGATGAAGCTAACTAAAATATAAAAGTGAGAGGGATCATGCTCGGCGCATTTACCATGGCGAGATGATCCCGCGATCGCATCGCTCGAGCATGTCGCCTCAACCGGCTCGAAGGCTCGGTCCACGTACAAACACGCCAACAACACGATCGAATCGACAACACAAAGATATCCAACACGGAGTAGCTCATATCCATAGCAAGACAAGAGATAATCCGGCGCAAGGCACGGCACGCATGATATAGATAGCAAGTGAAAAAGAAAAAGCGGAGGCTTTTGCCGACGCCGAGAATGGCGTCGGCGGGTTTCGAATGTTGGACCTTGGCGGGGACGACGACAAGGATGGTTGGGCTTCCACGGAGCATCGCCGAAGGAGGCAGGAGGGTTGTAGCCAACCGGCTTAGCCCCTGGCCTGCTGCGCCACCTCCAGCCGGCCGTGGCCAGCCGAGTCCAGCCTGCAGCCAGCTCTGGCCGCTGCTGGTGGCCAACAGCTAGCTGCGGCCAGCCGGGGCAGGCTGCTGGTGGCCTGGAGTGGCTACGGCTGGCCGGCGAAAGCGAACGCGGCTAGGAATGGCCGGCACCGGCTCAGCTGCCGGTGACGCTCCCCGCAAGGTGTGGGACACGGCACGATGGCCGGTCTCGATACGGCATCGGGAAGGAAGGACAAGGGTGGTGTCTTGGTGCGGGTGCTCACCGGCAACAACGAGGGAGGCTCGGCCGACGCCGAGGTGAAGCAGCCGATGCAAGCAGGGGAGCTCGGCCGGGTGTCGAGGGCGCACGCCGCCGCCGTCGTGGCGCTGGTAGTCGTGGGCGGCGCCGTGGGGGCAGGGCTCTCCTCGCCGGCCGTGGCTTACTGGCTTGGCGCAGCAACGGCCAGCCGAGAGACAGCCGTAGGCGAGCTGGAAGAGGACGGGCGAGGCAAGGTGATCGGGCGTTGGGTGGTGGCCGCAGCCGCTTCGGAGCAGCGACGTTCACGCCGCAGGCGCCGTCGAGACCGCGGGCGGTGAGCGTTGCGCACGGGCCCGGGCGTAAGGTCGCAAGCGGCCGGCACGGCGCGGGTTTCCAGCGTACGCCCGAACACGCAAAGCCCAGGCTGCGCTGGCGGTAATAGTCTTGGCGGCGTCGGCGGCGGACGGGCCGCGGGCGCCGGCCGCCGCATGCTGACAGTGCTGGCGTCAGGCGGCCGCAGCGCTTCGGTTCGACTCGCGGCAGCGCGGTTCAGCCGGCTGCGCCCGGCCGCCGGCAGGTCGCTTGCGACAACGACGCGGGCGGGGCGCCGACCGGAGCTCGGGCGAGGCGCGTTTGGTACGCAGCCGCCGCGGGCATGTGGGGGAAGCTGGGCGGGAGGCGCCGCTTCGAGGCGACGCTGGCGCCGGAGATGGGCTTGGCGCGCGTGGTGCAGGGCAGCGGGCGCAGTGGTGAGGCGGAGCCGCGCACACGTAGGCGAGCGTGAGGGAGCAGGGTAGAAGATTGGCGCGGCCGGCCGGGAAAAACGGAAGAGGGAAGATGGAGGCGGCGGCCGCAATGCTTCTTATACCCGCGGCGCTAGGGTTGCCGAGGTGGAGCCGAACATCTCCGCGCCCCCGCGTTACGGATGGGACACGCGGCGGTGGATCGGGGTGGGCGCGACGACGACGCCGAGGCAGCGCAACGCGCCACACCGCGAAGCGGGCGGGCGGCATTCCGCCTCGGGAGCGCTTGCTCCCTAGGGTTTCGTGGCGGGGCGCGAAGTTGGGCCGCAAATGGGCCACCTGCGCGCGGGCCTCGCGGGGTGGGGTAGGGAGAAGGCCGGTTGGGCCTGCTGGTGGAAGGAGAAGGGGGGAAAACAAGTTGGGCTGCCGGCCCAAGTGATGTTCCAGAGGTTTCTCCATTTTGATTTAAGGCTTTGAAATGAATTTGAACAAGGGAAAATTAAGGGAAACTTGATGGAGGGTCTGGATAAAAAGGAAGAGGATTTTTCCTCTTCATCCATAGAGATATGTCCTTCATATTTTGCCGAGGAATTTGGAGGTAGATTCAAAGGGTAAAAGAGAGAGAGTTTCCATGGAGGCTTAGACGGGGATTAAGAAAAAGGATTTCAAGGAGATTTTGCTATGGACGTGTATACTCCAAACTCCGAACGAACACATAACCAAAATCGACTCGAGAACACCGGCATCCTCCCCGCAAGCAATTCTATATGAAGTGCAATGGTTTTAAAAAGCCTCCTATATTTGACCTAATAACTACATGATTCACACATTACAGGAAAAGTTTTAAAAAGTTGGGATTTTTAGCGTTTGGTAAAACCCAGGATGTTACACCGGTACCCTTAAGCCTATTACTCACGAACTAGACAACCGAGTTTGGACGCGCCGGCTTGGATCCATTGTGACGCCGGTGGCCTTGATGACATCAAGAACCTCCGCGGTACGGCCGACGGCCCCCCCGGCAAATACGCATTTCTTTCCTTCCAGAGTTCCCATGCCGTTAGGGCGAATAAGGTGTCGGCACCTTTCCTTTTGTTCCCCATCCAGTGCTATCTCTAGGAAGTCCAGCAGTCAAAAGTCGAGCCTTCGTGCATATCATGTGGTTGCGCGCCCAGAACCACGAGCATGGTGAACTGCACTGCCTCGAGAACGAGCAGGATGAGATAATATGGTCGATCGCCTCGGGTTCCTGGTCGCACAAGTAGCGCAGTTTCTACGGCGCCGAGTCCGTGGCGCCGACGCCTCGCTCGCTGTCCAATGTCTCCGCCGGCGCCACCCATAGGAAAATCTTTACTTCTTGCAGCGGTGCCCACGTAGTCCGTATGCGCCAAGTCGGTGTTTAGGTATGTCGGAAGGAACAGTGCTCAGTATGCCGATCTCGAGGAATAGACTCCGTCAGACGTCTGTTGGTATTTCTTATGCATAATTAAAATATGAAGGATTCCGCAAGCGCACAGAAAACCATTGTAGCATTTTACCGGGAGTGTTTCAGGTATCGTTATTTATATTTTACCACTGGGAAACAATGGATAAAGACATTGATAGTTCACCATCATGTATCCACTAACTTAATGCACCAACTCGACTAAAGTAGGGAGGTAAATGATAGATGATAGGAACTATGCATATATGACACACACAGGAGAATTCTATGATAAAAGAATAGATAGCTAAAGTGAGAGGACAACGGGAGAGCTCAAGGTTCCTAAATACTTCTCTATTACTTTGATTCTATATAACTAATTCATGGTAGATAAAGCAATCACACAATAACACTTTGGAGCAGCGGTACCTTTCCAACTCTCGAATAAGACTGGAAAGAAGGTAGTCGGGGAAGGCTGCCAAAAGCTCTACGAAACACCAACTCCGACGTGGTGGAATACGAAGGCCTAACAGAGCTGTCACCTCTGGGGCTACCACAACTAACCGTAAGAATTGGGCGCAACCTCAGGTAAACCCTAGCCTAGACACCACGTCTACACTAAAGATTACTACTCTAGTCACGATCTATAACTAGAGCACCCGATATAGACGGAGATCCCATGCTAAAGTATAATAACTATACTAACCAATCAAATGTAATGCATAAAAGTAAATAGAGAAGATAAAATATATTAAAGCATAAGTCTTATAAGAATAGATACAAAGATATACCAGAACTCTGACGACTCTTCCGAAGACTCCTCCGGAACCCGGGCGTAGCGCCGCTCTCCCTAACTCTCAACTAGAACTAATCTACTACATTGGAAAGTCTAGCCCTAATTCTCTAGAGGTGAGAGGTCATCCATTCGAGGGACGCCTCTTCATCTCCATAATAATGTGGTGCCCTCAGGGAGGGGGTCTGCCTCTTTATTTATAGCTCGGTGGGATGAACGTGCGCCGTAGGATCAAACCGACTTAAGCAACGGTGGAGATGCAAACCCTAAGGCGGTAAGAAGCCGTCCGTCGAAGCGGGCCCCGAACGGGCTCGAGGGCGCCGGCCCCCCACCTGCCGGCCCCACCCCGTGGCAGGTGGGCCCCTCCTTCGGTGGGTCGCCTTCTCGTGTCTTCTAGAGTCTTCTAGTGTTGGTTTCGGGGTGGAATTGATATCTTTTGACTCCAGACTTCAAATAGGGCAAACCATATGTCCGTTTCGATCGTCTCGATGAGCTCTTCACAATGGTGCACTCCAAATCATCATTTGAGATACTTTTATTCTGTGCAAAATTGGATATACCTGTAAAACGATCAAGAACAACATAACTCGTGGAACTCGTTAGAATCAAACCCTACACTATACTTTATGATTCTTTTCATGTTAACTTATGCAATAATTGATGATATAAAATAGGCATTAAGGACCATCAACAAGTTCCCCCAAGCTTACCCTTTGCTAGTCCCTTAGCAAAGCCTAACTAATAAAGCTGGATCAGGAGTCGCTACAATGCTTTCACTCCTTAAAAGTACACATGCCTTCAAACAGAAGTTCTCCTCTGAATTAGACAAAGCTGCTCTAACTTTCAAACTTACTCATTTTACCTGTAGCTATGGAGCTCTTTAACCTTCACATGGGTCTTGAGCAATTGAAAGATAGAACAATCAAGTCAAGCACTATATCTCTAATTCTTCACTCAACCAATATTCTAGAGTTTTTACAAGTTTTTGAAATAAAACTCAGAGCTTAATTGTATGACACCCTCAAGTCTCTTAATATGTGGTATTTATGGATCTCACTTGAAGCATTTATGTTGTCATGCCCTCCTACAACTAATGATTATAGTGGAGCTCATAGGAGTAGCATTAAACAAGGATGAGCATACTTGCAATTCATATATTGTAAAGTCAAACAATAGATCCAAAGAGAGTAAGTCATACAATCAAACCAAGGTGTGCATGAGTATGGAATATGGTGGATAGGTGAATATATGGTGGCTAATCCTAATTCTACTTATGCTCTTTAAAAATAAATCTCTCCCTCTTGGACTTAGAACTTCCACAGGAAAACATGGGCTATCTTTATTCTTTCTTTCTTTTTTTCTCTTCTCTTTTTTTCAGGGAGGCGAGCATCTGAGTGCCCATTGTTTTAATTGCTTGGACACTTGTCCATTTTTTTAACTCCCTCTTCTTTTTCTAATATTTTTTTTTTGCATAGCCACATGCATCCTTTGGATATAAAATAATTAGAGAGATAACAATAAGAACTTAGAGCATTAAACAGGGGATTGTCCTATGAGGTATATTTTTGGTTGTTTCCTCCCAGTGTAGGAGAAAAACATTTTTAAGGTGGATCTAGATGAAAGTGGAATAATGATTGCGTTTACTCCTAGAGTAGGAGTAATGCATATGTTGATGGAGTGTGTAAGTGATCTTGATTAAAAAGCATGACAAGGCTCTCATAAGGTATACAATAAAGGTTGACTGAGCTCAATGCAAAGCAAGCAGCATGAATAAGTAAAGGTTTTCCTAATCTAAATGTATATCATGTATGGCTTTGGTAGGAATTCAAACTTTGTCATACAAGAGCTCATCATGTAAGATTTTGAATTAAAAAAATAAATCTCTAGAACTTTAGTATCGCTAGAAATAAGATAAATAGCAGCTCAGACTCTCTTATATCATATCCATCAATCACCTAGATTTAGCTCAAGCATATGCCTCCACAAGTTTCAAGTTCAAAGTAAATTCTTATATCAAAACAGTCATATCCAAAACTCAGGAGAATTTAAGGTTGAAAACTAGGCACTTGAAAGAAATTACGACAGTGCAACTATTCATCATCTCCAAGACAAAGGTTTATTGTTTTTTAGTTTTTATTTGACTCTTAACAAACTAAACAGAATTATAAACACACTTTATGATCACACCTTAATAAATAGCTAGAGTATAATTATTTAGTTTTAATGATTATTCATCTTTTTATTCCTTTTTAGACTAATGGACTCACAAAAAGACTTTATAGACGTGGACCTTCATGTGTCCACATATTTTTGGTATTTTATAACTATAAGATAAACTCGATAATCACATAGGTATACTTACCTGATAACTAGGGGATGCTCTCCTCCAAGCTGGATGTTGTTGTAGTTGAGCGTTGAAGCCGAGTGGTCCTTACAGAGGAGCTCATGTTTGTAAGAGCAAGTGTTGCCGTAAATACTTCAATCTTATTACCCAAGAAGTTACTTCCTTCACATAGGGGTCAGTACCGTGTGTCGAAAAGATGTGCTTCGAGTGATGAAGATGAAGATTCCTGAGTGAGCTGGCTCTTGCAGTCATCCTGCAGAAAACTCTCACAAAACACCAAAACTCATGGAGTAGTACTAGGATAAAGAGTTAATGATCAGCCGTTTTAGAGGATTGGATATTGTGGAGGTTTCAAAGTATTTTTATGATAGCAAATTGCAGCAGGGATGCTCAATTAATATTTTTGGATTTTATGGGTTTATATGCAGAAAGTACAAATACATGATATATATATTTTTATTTTATAGACCACCACAGTGAGAACTCTTACAACTTTTACACTATAAGGATTTCACATGGGGCTTAAATTTTTTTTTTTAAGATGTATGAAAGCAACCTAATGCATACCTATTTATTTTTGTTATTTCCTATACAATACTAATGTAGAAAAGTAAACATGCATAAGAGAAAATAAAACATGTAATGTTCAAAGTAAATATGAATAACTACCGATGTTACCTTACGGCGAGGGTTCGATGTTTTGAGTCCTCCGAACTGGACTCCTCCTTGCAGTAGTTCATTGATCGAGTACTTCAGTTGCTTCTAAGGATGAGGATTGAGGTGGTATCTCCACTAGTGGCGCTTCCAATGGTGGTGCCACCTTCTTTTCTTTTTGTTAGCATCTCAAAGCCAATCTTATGTGCATCCTTGTTACTAGTTTAGAACTCCCACTTGTAGAATTTGGGGAATCTCCTGACACTTTGTTTGAAGTGTGTTCTGCTCATAAAGACAAGGTAGAGATCAAGTGCATGGGCTCCATTGGTGGGAAAACACCAATAGAACCAGAAATTTATTCATTCTTTAACCTTAGACATAATAAGATTAATGTCTTTTCACATTATTCATTTACATCTTGGGTAAGAATATTAAAAGTATAAATATGGCATTTAAGCTTATAAGATAAAGGAGTGGAGTTGCTTAACCTATGGAAGGATTGTTCATCTTTGTAAGTTATCAAGATTAACATGATGGCTATCATCTTCCAAAAATAAGATATATCATATTTAAGCTCATTTGGTTAAGATTGAGATCAAGAGAATGGTGCTATGGTGTGTACTCCAAGATCAAGAGGAAATAATGACCACTTACCTTTAAGATATTATCTTTATTACTGGAGCGTGATGGCACCATGTGGTAGAAGGTAGATGAATTTTAATGGTCTTTTTCTTCCTTATATTTTGAGTTGATCATTAGTATCTTGTCTCCTATGTTGTACTTCTTTCTCACTCCTTTAGACTTTTGCTTCTCTCATTATTTCTTCTCTGCAAGGGATTAGTAGACAACACATACCCGAAGGAATATACTATCTATTTAACGTGTGGATAGTGTTTGCTAAAGAGTTAGAGATTAATTTATAGCCCATGTTTAAATGATTCACTAAGGCAAAGACATAAATTTAAAGAATACCTCTAACCTTGATTTGATTCTATGAAGTCTCCTAATATGATTTAAATATTTTTATAGAGGAGAGGATAATCTATAGATATAACCAAATTCTTATATAAATATGCTTTGATGTTATAATGTTGAAGTATACTTATAATAGAGTAAGGAAGTTCAAAAGGCTAAAGATATTTATTAAAATAGAACCAAGAATATGTAGGTGAACCAAAAGAGTTTTTTATTTGTTTTAAGTTTTAGCAAATTGAGCATGATATAAGGTAAGGATAACCAAGATAATTAATAACATGGTATATTATATTGAATGTAGTTTAAAGTTGCATGAGACTTGGATGAATGTACCTTATGTCTTGTGGGGTGATTGGTCCACTATCATGGTGAAGTGTAGAAGGTGTTGAAGTGTTCTTTCATCTATTTTTTCTATCTTAGTACTTTCTATACACTTGTTCTTCTTTCTTTTCATTTCGAACCATGATCAGATATTTATTCTTTCTTTCCTACATAAATATTAGTGGACACATACCCGAAGGATTGCAGTTTGGAATATGGGTTATGATCCATAATTTTATGTAGATTTCTTTTATGCTAATAAAAGGATGGACTTTTAGGATTACTTTAGCATAGATTTCTTTTAATAAATTTTGTTGGTAGCTACACTTTTATACGGTTTAAGACAAAAGTAACTTGCAACAAAGGATTAAATGTATAAACTTTAATACTTACAGTTCTTCTATGGAGAATGAGCTGTGTCTTCCTTTTGTGCAATGTTATTGGACATCGTCACATGCCTTGATTCATCTTTTGATGTGAGTTTATCTCTTGACTTACCCGAATTGAGTTTAAGAGTTTCCTGTAGGGGTTAGTTCAACAAAATATCCAATGTCTACTACAATAATTTCTAGTTCAATAACCAAACCAAACTTAATGTCTAATTTAATTAAGGTAGGCTATTTAACCTAAGCACCACACTCAATTTAAAAGCCTATGGAAGTATGGTGAGTACTTTCAAACCAAAGCATAATATAATAGATAAAGGTAACATGAGAGCATATAGAGATTTACTCAAAAAGATAAAAGCATGATTATGTATGGTGAGAATTTTTTTTTTCATTTTTCAAGTAGAGATGTAAGTAACATGCATGTGTGCAAGGAACTAGTTATGGATTTGATATGAGATGGAGTAGATGCATGGATTATTCAAAGTAAATATGCAATAGAATTCAACAGGATAACTACTCATCAAATTTAAAGTGTGTGAGCAAGACTTTCTCACCTTTCTTGATCATACTTACGATGAATCACAATGGTATTTGTGATTAGCGCAGCATCTTTATTCATCACATGTGATGAACTTTGAATTCATGTGATGATGACTTTTCTTTTCCAATCTACACATAGTTAGAATAATATATGTAAATGTTTATACATACCTGTGAGATGGCAGGGCTTCATTGTTGATGGATCATGAATGTTCGGGCACCCTGGGTTCTTCAATATTCTTCTTGTCTTGGTCTTGTGGAATTTCACTATAAAGTTGAAACGGTTGATAGCCTGCTTATTCCATAACTCAACAAAACAAGGGTAATCCTACTAAAACTAGTGGCAAACTAGATTAGCAAATATTAAGATCAATATCAAAATCTTTTACGCCAATTGTTTCCCCCCCAACGGCGCCAAAAAAATACTTGTTGGTATTTCTTATGCACAATTAAAATATAAAGGATTCCGCAAGCGCCGTAAAAACCATTGTAGCATTTTACCTAAGTATTCCGGTATCGTTATTTATATTTTACCACTGGGAAACAATGGATAAAGACATTGATAGTTCACCATCATGTATCCACTAACTTAATACACCAACTAGACTAAAGTAGGGGGGGTAAATGATAGATGATAGGAATTATGCATATATGACACACACAGGAGAATTCTATGATAAAAGAGTAGATAGCTAAAGTGAGAGGACAACGGGAGAGCTCAAGGTTCCTAAATACTTCTCTACTACTTTGGTTCTATATAACTAATTCATGGTAGATAAAGCAATCACACAATAACACTTTGGAGCAGCAGTACCTTTCCAACTCTCGAATAAGACTGGAAAGAAGGTAGTCGGAGAAGGCTGCCAAAAGCTCTACGAAACACCAACTCCGACGTGGTGGAATACGAAGGCCTAACAGAGTTGTCACCTCTGGGGCTACTACAACTAACCGTAAGAATTGGACACAACCTCAGAAAACCCTAGCCTAGACACCACGTCTACACTAAAGATTACTACTCTAGTCACGATCTATAACTAGAGCACCCGATACAGGCGGAGATCCCATGCTAAAGTATAATAACTATACTAACCAATCAAATATAATGCATAAAAGTAAATAGAGAAGATAAAATATATTAAAGCATAAGTCTTACAAGAATAGATAAAAAGATATACTAGAACTCTGACAACTCCTCCGGAACCCGGGCGTAGCGCCGCTCTCCCTAACTCTCAACTATAACTAATATACTACATTAGAAAGTCTAGCCCTAATTCTCTAGAGGTGGGAGGTCATCTGTTGACATTTACTACCGTCATTACTAAAAAGTAGAGATAAATCCTACCCCTAGCAACAACGCCAGAAATGCTTGGTATATAATTAACTTATCATTAGCAACTAGCCACTCATTTATTACTAACATTCCTAAGCATGAATTAAGTTGTCATCCTCAATTATAATACTAAGGAATAACTATAGATTTACATGTATTCAATATGACTAGGCAGAAATAAAAGATATGAATATAATATGAATGTGAACTAAAATAGGTTCTGCAAGCGGATAGATAATTATACCGTTGTAGCATTTTACCTAGGGAGTTCTACCAGGTTGTCGATTTATATTTATACCACTGGAAAGGTCTATATGTAGGACTTATAACTATAACTTACACTATTAATGTGAAAGATAAACCATAACTAGAATCCTACTCATAACAGGGATAAGTCACGTGATAAAAGATATATAATAGATGATAATGATCAGTCATCATAAATAGATAAACATCAGAGCTCTTCTAGTTATAGTAATAGCTAGCCAATGGATAAACTCAGAATAAATACTGAACGACCCGCGATTTCCACGAAGGGAAATCCACAGAGTACATTTACAGTTGATACCACAGTTCATACATCGTGAAAAGGTACAAGTTACAGAGTTTTACATCACTTGTAGACACACCTAGATACAAAGTATCCTAGCAATCAACGCGCACAAGTCAATATCAGAGTAGGCGTAGCGCCACAAATGATGAAGGCTCCTCCTTCGCAAACGATCATCGAGTCGGGGTAGTATATCAGGGCGGGCGTCGACTTGATCTTCTTAACCAAACTTGAGTGTAGGGACGAGACCACCTATTCCTTCCAACACCGTTGTCGTCGTAGTCATCCTCGGGTCCCAAACCTGCTCAACTCTATCAGTACGATTTGTACTGGCCACGGGCTCCCACCCTATGCTTTGCTTTGCTATGTGGTAAGTGGAATGCAAGGGTAGAGAGAGAAGGCCTATATTTGGCTGTAGCTTTCCTATGCCAGCTCATAATATAAATATAATATAGTTCATCAAGTTTTAACCCATCTCATCCACACATCCATCCATCCCATCCACATCCACATCCATGTCCACACATCTCACTACACTCTCACTCTCTAGTCGGCAAGAAAGACTCCCGCTCCTCCTTGCCTCAGCGCCCTAAGCCGGAATCCAACAACACCCAGGGGGGAGAAGAGAAAAGGACTCCACTCACTATAACGAATGAGGGGTACTTCGTAGGGAATGTCCGTGCAGGGGACACGGCTATACGTATAGATTTAGTAACTCTGCAGAGCTTGTACACCGGAACCACAAGATCACCATCATCGACGATGCCTCGTCTAGGCCGATACCAAGCCGCCGCCTAATCGGCCCGATGCCACTCTACCACTCACTCTGGGGGCCCCGGAGATCCAACGGCACGCCGAGACCGTGAGAGACGGTACCGGATCCCAAAGGATACCACGCTGCCTCGGGAGGGTGTGGGTCTCGGCACCCGCACCTCCCTACACTATCACCTATCAACCTAGTAGTAGCGGCGGGGGCAGCTAGTCGTCATGTCGGACCCCGCCCATTCGAGAGACAGTGGTGTGCACGAAAAGAGTCCCATGAGCCGCATACTCGCCCAATCGGTCCTTAGAGGGACCGGACAGATATCTCCACAAGGGGGGCTCGATGCCCTGTGCCTCGACGGCACCTCCATTCCGAGGAGTCGTCCCCACAAAGGCACTCCTCCCCGGAATCTACTCACATCACATGTACCCACCACACGGTACTCTCTCACATAGGGAGTGCCCGGATCACACTCCACCGGCAAGACTTGTCCCCGACTCGTCGTAGATCCCCCCCCTCCGACACAACCCTCGCCACACACCCAAGACACACGCCAAGATCTCTCCCACGTTATCCCCAGTTATCCAGTTCACGGCACCACATGCCTTAGCCACACACAAGCATGTATGATTAAAGAGTAAGTGTGTAGCAAGTATCATGAGGTAGGCGAGCGTCTATCCTAGCAAATGGGTGTGCGGGGAGAAAGGTTGCGTCAAGGTAATGGCTTATCAAGCAATCTACCATGCATCCTATCACAGTTCATTTGCATAAAGTAAAAGCGCTAGCAGCCTACATATTGCATGTCTAATAGGATTCTACGAGGTTGGGTGGGACGTGGCACCTGTTATAGCAGTCCATAGTCATCCACATCCGTTTGCTCTTCGCATCTCCTCCTCTAGCTGATCTCCGATCTATCCATTGTCATCGCGATGCAACTACCTCGATATAGTGACAAACAATGCAAAAGAGCAATCAATCCCTAACCAAAATACAGTACTCCCTAAAAAGGCAACAAGATACAGAAGGAACCATATAACTCCGAATAAACACTGAAAAGACTTAGCCCTCGTGGTGAGTGTCCGATCCTCGGGCTCCAAACAAACAGAAGTGGTTGTTTGTTAAGCATGAGCTCGGATCAAGACCATGATATAGCCAGTACTTCCCGGGTCGATCGTGTCAACCTCAGACGGCTCCGAAAGAAAAGGCCTTGGTCCTAACATAACTTAAACAAACACCACGGTTGCGGCCTTCCGATCGAACGCGTCATGGAAATTGGCGAGGGGCCGGAGGGTCGCAAGCAAGAGAGAAAGGGAAAACAGAACATGGGGGTTTGGCACTTGCGGCCTTTAACCCGCAAGTCACAACTACTATATAGGGTTCGAGTAAGAACGATTAACGTGAAATAGAGGAATTGTGACTTGGTTCTGATGCCCTTTGGCTTACCCATCATGGTAGCCAACGGTGGCAAAAGAGATTGGAACACAAACAATAGAGGAGCGGCTACGGGTCCTCTCGACCCGCATGACACAACAACGTCAGGAGCTGAGGAGAGAGTAGCACAACAGGGGAAGAGAGGAGAGTTAGCTGGGCATGTCCATGTCGCGGCCTCGGTCACATCCTCGGTGAGGATGGTTTTCCAACGGTCGATCGGGTCGACTCGCACGGACCCAAGAACGGGACATAGGCCATAGCTTTGCTAACTAGAAGAGATAGCCCAGTCTTTGATCCAATCGTCATGGTCGGACGGGATCAAACAGAATAGCTAGTGGGGAAGAATATAAGGCGTAAAAAAGGGGGGTGGTCTACTCCTTCCAATGCGCATGCCATGGCAAAAGACAGGGCATTGGAGAGGAGCGACGCACGGGAGAACTCAAGTACCTAAACCGTTTGTAGGGTACCTCGACTAAGGTGCACTATATGCACTAAGGCACCCTCCAGGGTCCTAGCGGTGCGGTTGTCACCGCTGGGAACCCGTGAGTGCTTGTGGTCTAGATAGGTACGAGCATACAAGGGTTTAAGCACCCACAACCAAAAAAGAGGGAAAAGGGCAAGATTCTCCTTCCTTTGATTCACTCGCCAAGGCGGCCTGGCGGGAATCGCAGGAAGGGAATCAAGAGGAAATAAAAAGAACACCGACGAACACAAACGAGCAACAAAAAGGATTTTGGTTCCCACGGCACTTCGATCCACATGACATGGTAATAGTCACCGATCGAAGAGTCCAGAATAAGGGACTCGATCCACACCTTGTTACATTAGCGAGAATCGAAAGAGAACAAAAAGGAGGATGGTCCCATACTCTTCTCGACCTACCCGTCATGGCAAAGGACGGTGGTCGGAAGAAAAGAGACGAAGGTCTCGCGCGGTCCCGCGATCCGCACCGACTCGTAGGGCGCCACGACCTCCGTGCAACTAAAATGGCACAATGTGATCCCTTGGGCTCTTAGCGATGCGATTGTCACCGCGCGAACTTGAGGGATCACTACGGTCTATGTGGCACAAGCATACGAGCTAGATAGGAAGAAGAAAAAAAGGGAGGAAAGGAAAAGAGGTAGAGCTCGACGGTCATGGCGAGGCAACTCGCGCCACGAGCTTCACCTAACGAGTTGGCTTTTATCGCTCCACGAAAGTCGCCTCTAATTCGGCTCCCACTAGACTAGGTCATCACAGGTTCAAGTCCATGATGACTACGTCCCTAGGGTCGAATAGGGTCTAACGACGCCACGCCGATGAAGCTAACTAAGATACAGAGAGAGGGAGGATCGTGTTCGGGCGTTACGACCATTGCGGGATCGCACGCTCGGACACGTCACTCTCTCCCGGCTTCGAAGGCGCGGTCCACGTATAAAATCTCAAACACACAAGCCAACATAAGATGATGACCAAACAGAATAGCACATATCCATAGCATGAGACAAACCGCGCCAAGGCACCTGCATGCATAGATAAATAGCAAGGGCGGAAAAGAATTAAAAGCAGGGGGCTTTGCCGACGTCAAGGATGATGTCGGGCGGTTCTTCTAAAAGCTCGACCTTATCGATGGAGTGGCGAGGCCGGCGTGGAGCATCGCCGAGGTGGTAGGAGGCTGGTGGCCAGCAGCGGCTCGCTGTAGCCACGCCCGGCCAGCTCTGGCCGGCTGTGGCTTGCTGCTGGCCAACAGCGGCTGGCCGTGGCTGGCTGCGCCTGGCCGCAGCCCGCCCGGTGGCTGTGGTTTTTTTTCCCGCTCGGTTACCGGCCGGTTTGGCCGGTAACCGAATCCTACCGGCCGCCGCCCCGGTGCGGTAGACCGCCCGGTTCAAACCGGCTCAAATTTGAAATTTGAAATTTAAAAAAAAAACCCTAAAAAACTCCTAAAAATAGTTCATGATTTATAGAATCGAATGGTGTCAAATTTTTTCAAATTTGAGTTCGTTTAGTATTTTTTTGGACGTATGGAAGTTTGAAAAAAAAAAAAGCGCGGCCCATTAAGGCCCATGAGGCCCAAGTGGCCCGACCGGCCGGATATGTGTTCCCCGGGGGGTGGGGGGTCGTATCCCATCCCCGCACTCCCACCCGCCCCTCGCCCGCTCCCTTCCGCCGGTGGCCGAAGAAACCGGCCGGGCCTGAAGCCGCTCCCCCGGGCGTAAGGGCGGTAGGAGCGGTTGACCGCCCGGCTCCGGATCCAAGTGGCGCCGGGAGCGCCGAGCGGTAAACCGCTCGGTAGGCGCGGGTTTACCGACCCAAAGGGAAGCCGCCGGGCCGACCGAGGTGCGTTCCCTCTTTTTTTTTTGTTTTCTTTTGTATTTAGGTAGGATTTTGGTAGTTTTAGATAGGTTTAGGTAGGGATTTAGGTAGTTTTAGAAAGGTTTTAATGTGCATTTGATTTAGGGTTTACAAAGGTTTTAGGGAAAAAAAGAGTTTAGGATTTAGGTAGGATTTGATTTAGGATTTAAGATTAGATGTAGGATGTGTACTTGTGTAGTTTATTTTGCTTTCGGATTTAAGATTAGAGGTAGAATGTGTAGGTATGAATTATTTTGTAAATGATTTATTTCGGTGTGACAAAGGTGTACATTTTATATATGTGACTGTTTTTTTTTTTTATGTTGCATTTTCGTTCAGTAGGTGCACAATGTCGAAGACAGAAAGACATTGTATGGGAACATGGCGTGAATCTTGCTCCTGGATGGCGATGCAACTACTGTCTTACTCAGAAATCAGGTGGTGGTTGCACGAGATTCAAACAACATTTGGCTGGGCGAGGGACCGAGGTGCTGCATTGCAACAGGTGCCACCGATGTCCCAAGCGTATTTTCAGCGGGATATTGATAGGACACAGAAGGCAACTTCTGAGCGGGCTCGAAAGAAGTTGGCACGAGAGGATGCTGCAGCGGAGGGAAACACTCCCCTTGATGATGATGAATATGAAGCTATGGTGCAGGAAGCACTCCGCCAGTCCAAAGAAGACCTGGAGTACCGACGGGGGGGGGAAGAGAGGAGGAGGTATTTACGAGCGAGGAGGGGGTAGTTCGCAGGGTGGTGGTTCGGTGGTGGTGGCCCGCAGGTGGTGGTTCGCGCAGGGGCGCAATCCTTTCGGGAGGTTCTTTGGTAGATCAGGTTCACGGAGGGAGAATCCTGTGGTGGTGGAGGACTATAATTTGGCAGCCGGTGGGAGGAGAGGAATGGTGCAACCAAGGATTGATACGGGCAAATGGACGCAGAGGGGTAGGCAAGCGAGGGAAGCTATTGGTACAGGTTGGGCAAAGTGGTTCCATTTTGCAGGAATCCACAGACGACAGTAGATAGTCCGTACTTTGTGAGTGCGATCGAGAGAGACACGTAAGGGGGTAAGTACTAAGTAGCTATACTTGGAGAACTTGTTGTATTACGTTTGTTTCTTTATTTAATGATTTCATTATTTTTGCAGGTGAAGGGATCACGTCCCCCACTGGAAGGGAAATTGATGGCAAGTACCTTGATAAGAACGAGCAGGACTTGAAGGCAAGGTTCGCAAAGTTCCAGAAGGATTGGCCCACTTTTGGTGTCACGTTGATGTGTGATTCTTGGACTGGCCCGACTAGAATGAGTGTGATCAACTTTCTCATATATTGCAATGGGGTGACGTGGTTTCACAAGTCTATTGATGCGACTGGAAAGAGTCAATCGGCCACATACCTCTACTCGGTAATTTATTTGGACATGTGTCTATGCATTTTTGGGAATTGCACATTATTGCCACGTTAGTAATAAATGTGCCTATTATTTTCAGGAGATTTCTAAGGTGGTGAAGGAGAT
The DNA here is from genome assembly GCA_015844335.1 of Chrysopogon serrulatus. NCBI lineage: Eukaryota > Viridiplantae > Streptophyta > Magnoliopsida > Poales > Poaceae > Chrysopogon > Chrysopogon serrulatus. Next base: position 63,964 of record JADLZL010002415.1, on the reverse strand, counting down.
TGGATCGGAGCATGTCGTTCATGTGGTAACCGACAACGATGCAAACTACAAGAAAGGATGCAAACATGTTTCGGAGGAGTATCCGCACATTGCTTGGACACCTTGTCTTGCACACACCATCAACTTGATGTTGAAGGACATTGGTGAGAGGTTGGACCATTCCGGTATGATATCTTGTTGCAAGCGTATTTCAACTTGGTTGCACAACCATGGTTCGTTGAATGACATGATGAGGAAAGCTATTGGTGGTGAGTTGGTCAAGTGGAATGCCACTAGATTTGGGACCAACTACATGTTCCTTGAGAGCTTTTACCGGAAACATGAGCAATTCATGCAAAGGGATGGGATCTCCTGAAGCTTTTTTGAGCAAGTGGCCACGGACACGAAGGTAGTTATGCTCATGCAAGGCCGTCAAGTCCGGGAGTGGTGGGCAGGTTTGAAATACATCATCGACACGGTTCGGCCGATGTACAAGTTCCTTCGCTTTGCTGATCAAGATAAGCGGCGAACTTGTGTGATGTGGTGTATCGCTTCGGATGGTCAAACAGAGATGCAGCAGTTCTTCGGAAATAATGTGGAAATATGGAGGGAGTACAAACAGATTCTAGAGACTCGGATTATGGATGTCTACGTAGGCACCTATGTTGCTACGGTATGATCATGCCTTTTATGATTATACGAACCTGTTTTGATTCAATATGTAAATGTAACGTATGTTGTTTTTGTCCAAATATCGCAGCCGCCGTTCTTAATCCGAAGTCATCATACAAACTAGATCCCACTCCAGAAATGTTCCTAGGATTGAAGGATGCATTCGCCGCATGGTCGATGTTGAAGTAGCAGCGCAGGCATTGCGTGAGGCCGAGGTATTTCGACGTAAGCTTGGTGAGTTTAGCAAATGAACCGGCAATGCGAATGGCGGAAGACCCAAAGACAACCCCATGTAAGAATTTGTCCGTGCTTACGTGTTTTCCACTTTTCTTTCTATGTCCACCTAACATCAAATTTGAATTCACTTGCAGCCGCCCGGTGGATGTTTGTTTGGTAGAAACACGCCGGCGTTGCGGCCTTGCTTTGGCGCTTGTTGCACGCTGGTGTTTCCTCTAGTGGATGCGAGCGAAATGAGCACCTTTGCCTTGCTCCATACGGGTTCGCAATCGGTTGTCGCACAAGAAACTAAACAAGCTTGTGTATATCAACTACAACCTTCTGACTACGGCTTGCGGAGGTCGACGGCCCGCCAACGCGTGATGAAGGTGATTTTATTGACCGCTTTATGATATTTCTTTCTATGATCGGGAGAATCCGGTTCGAATGGATGGAGTATGGGAGATCGAACGCGGATCCAGTCTTGGATGAGGATGATGATGTCCCGTTGCCTTCCCATCTTGTCGTATTTTTTTTCTTTTATCAATTAGCCACTTATGTACCATAATTTTTCATGCCAATTTTTGTTTTACGTTAGCGAGAGACCAAATAGACCCCGCAGATCTACGTGTGGGGCTACGGGGGATGATTCCATCGGTGATTGGGCCCGTAGACATGTGGGTGACACGCACCTAGGAAAGAGGAAGTTCCAGGCCGACCAAAGCAAACTAACCCCAAGAAAGGAAAAAAAAGGAAAACAAGTACAACAGGTAGTGAGCAAATGACGCAGAGACGGACGAGGAGGGTGAGCGTAGTCCACCGTATCGAGTCCCAAGATAGCAGCTCTGGCCGACGATGATGATGACGGTGATGGTGATGGTGATGGTGACGGCGACGGTGGCGGTGGTGGGTATGGTGGTGGTGGTGGTGGTGGGTATAGTAGTGGTGGAGGAGGTGCTAGCGGTGCTGGTGGTGGTGGTCTTCACTTCACATGTATCAATTGCACCTACTTACGTATATTTGTTTCTTTTATGTGAGTTCTAATTATGGTTCATTGCAGGCGAGACGTATTTCACACATGCTACTCGGGATGAAGACCATGGACAGCCGACTTCACGGAGGGCAGTCTATGCACCGACGGACTACGATACTCCACAAGACTCTTCTTCCTCCTACAAATGATACCTCACGGGCTCCTTACAACTACCCCTGCTCCTCGACATGACCATGCAAATGCCGACTAAATGGGTCTATGAATGGGAGGACCCTCATTTTTACGCTTTGTTAGTTCAAGAATGGGAGACAACGGCGGCATGGACGGGCCAATCTTGGCAAGAATTCAAGGCCGACCTCCTTCGATTTGCGAGGTATCAATCTTATGTCCACCGCCGAGTATGAGCAAGGGTGCGCAATGGGGTCTTTCCATTCGTATCATCAATAAGTTGATATGTGCATGAGACCATGTATTTGTATCGGACTATTTGTTGTTTCGTTGGAGTGACTTTGTTTGCCACCGGTGGGTACGGACTTTTATTTAGGCACTATGTATTTATGTGACAATATTTATTATGACTTTGTGTGCTCTTCGACATTATTTTCTCAAAAGGTCATGGTGAAAATTTTAATTTTTTCTAGCCAAAAAAAAAAAGTCGGCCGGTTTGAACCGGTTACCGCTCAAACCGGTCGGTAATCGGTTCAAACCGACCGGTAAACCGGTCCCCTACCGTTTGACTTGGCGGAAATTTGAATTTTGAAATTCAAATTTGAAACCTACCGGTTTTTGACGGTTTTTTTTTGGTAATCGAAGCGGTTTACCGCTACCGGGCAGGCGGCTCGGTATCGCCAAAACGGTAAGTGAAACCTTGGTGGTGGCTGCGACCGGGTCGATAAGGCCGGGCTTGGCTGGGACGAGCAGCAGGGCGGCAGAGGGTGGCCGGCTTTCCTGCGGAGGTGAAGAACAGCGGCACGAAGGCCGGACTCAGGCGGGGAACGGGGACGGAAAAGAAAAAGGCGGCGTCTTTGGAGTTGCTGCTCACCAGCAGTGAAGGAGGGTCCCCGGCGTGGTGCGGTGCAGGGGTGCTGCAGCCGTTGTTCCGTGCTTGACATGGTTCGTGACCGCGGCCGCCAGACATCCGCTTGTTGGCGCTCCTGTGGAGGCCGTGGTGGATGCAGCCGCGGACGGCGCGGCGATGCGGTGAACGCTGCAAAAAGTGCAGGTCGGCGCCGGCCGCCCGAGGACGCTGGTGTCGGGCTTGACGCCCAGACGGAGCGGGTGGTGCGTCGCTGGTGGCTCGGTCGCCGTGCCCGCGTCACGCGGGCGTCGCGTAGTGGAACGGCGGCCGAGGCTGGTGCGAGGCGGGTTCGCCGCCGCGCTTGGCGCCGCGTTCGGTGGCGCGGCGACGCCGACGTCCTCCCGTCGCTGGCGCGGGCCGGGCGCCCCGCCCGTGGCGAGGTCAAGGCGCACCGCTGCGGGATGGTGACGCGGCCGCCGGGTGGCGCGCGAGGTGGCGTCGGCGCACAGGCGAGGCGGTGGGCGTGGGGACGCCGGCCGGTGTCGTCGGTGGTGGCTCCGCGTGCCGCTGCGCCCGGCAGGGCGCGACGACGAGTGGCGGTGCTCGGCGGCTCGGTGCGTCGCGGCGCGACGTGAGTCCGCCTGCGTGGAGTCGCGCTTGGCGGGGTTCCGTGGTGCGGCGGCGCGCGTGGCGAAGCGCGGCGAAGGCTGCGCGGGGCGTAAGGGAAGGCAGAGGGAGAAGGTGGCGTCGGGCGCAGCGGGAGGAAGAAGAGGTTGGCGACGGCGGCCGCCGGCTTATATAGCACGGCAGCTAGGGCTTCCAAGGAGCGCCGATCATCCCGACACGCCCGTGCCCACGCCGGGGACGCTGCGGCGCGCACGGGTGGCGTGCAGCCGCAGAACCGGGGCACGGTGCGGGACTTCGGCGGCAGCTTTGGGACTCCTCGCGCTAGGGTTTTCCAGGGCAGGGGCACGCGGCTAACGGGCCGGTGGGCTGTGTGGGCCGCGTGGCTTCGTGTGGGGGAAGGGCTGTGAGGCACGGTGGCTGGGCCTGCTGCGCGGGGGCTTGTGAAGGAAAGGAGGAGCTAGGCTGGGCCCGCGCAAGGGAGGGGGAAGTGGAGAGGGCTAGCTTGAGGCCCAAGGAAAGGACTTTCCTGCATCTACTATGATTTATAGGATGAAATTTTCCATGAGTGGAATAGAGAGAATTCAAAAGGGATTCGAGATCAACTTGAGTAGATGGTATTGAGATGATTTCTAGAGATGGAATTAAGAGGGAGATCGAGAGGAAACTAATTAGGTTTTGAGAGAGACAAAGGATAGCTGAGAAGAGTTTCGCTACGGATTAGTGCTCTCCAACTTGAAACGAAATTCAAATCCCAACTCTGACTCGATGGCAAGGGCACACTCCTACACATCAATTCTATATGTATGCACCGCTTCTCCTGAAAATTCTCCTACGCTTGACCTAACAACTACATGTTTCACACATCGCAGGAAAAATTTTAAAAAGTTCGGATTTTTGGTGTTCGAAAAACCTAGGATGTTACAGACTACCCCCCTTACCAGAATCTCGTCCCCGAGATTCAAGTGTTGTCTAGGGTTTGTTGGCTCTTACCAGATGTCCCATTTGCATCAATGCACCAAGCTTTTACAAAAAGAAACTTTTTGGAAAAGATTTTGAAAGAAGGGGTATTTGGCAACACATTTCTAGGAAGCTTATGAATGGAGGGGGGCTTATAAATAGCATGAAAGCACTTTTGTTTGATCAAAAGGTTTTCATAGAAAGCCCAATTCAAAACTCAATTTTCGAACTCAAGAGGAGCTCTTAAAACTTTTATTTCTCAAGTTCAAAATACCTTTTCAAAACGGGATGAAAGTATTTTTCGTGCCCAAAGATCTTGTGAAAAAGCTCAAATGCCACTTGCGATTCCTTTTTGAGGATCGGAAACAGTTTTTGAAATAAAGCTACAACTTTTGGGGGAAAGCCTTTGTTTGAACAAAACTCTTTTGAAGAAAGCCTATCAAAAGAAATCATTAATTTTGAACCTTTTGGAAACTCAGATTTTGAATTGAAACCCAAAACATTTTATTATTTGCAAAGCTTTTGAAGGACTTTTTGGAAATCAGGTTTTTGTAAATTCTCTTTTTCTTTGTGGAAAAACACCATTAGAGGGAAGGCAAAGGGTTTTGAGATCGCTTTTCAAACATCATTTTGAGATATGGAAATCAAATTCTTTAGTTGGAAATCATTTTGAAAGAGAAGAGCTTCTCCAAAAGATGTTTTGAAATCGACCCAAAATTTTTTGAAACATTTGAATCCCGAATAGGGGTTTTGGCATCTAGGAGTTTTCGAAACCAAAACTTTTCTCAAAATCGGTTTTCTGCAAAAGATAGATTTTCCAAAAAAATAAAATAATAGGGTATGCTTCTTGTAAAATCTTTGGACAATGAAAATCATTCATTTTTTTTTAGAACGAGATGGTGTGTTAAGAAGGGAATTTGGAAAATTTTAAAAAATAATTTGAAAACAAAAAGAGTTTATGGGATCAAAAACTTCTTTCAAAGGATTTTTTTTCTTTAGAATTGATTTTTGAAAAGAGGAGGGGTTTGAGATTCAGGTAGTATGCGGTACAAATTAGGGCAATCACGGTCACTTTCCTTGATACCAGCGCCCGCCCGGCAAGCCATGTGGAGGCCTTACACATGGGGCCCCAAGTTTCGTAGCGGCATCATAGATCAAGATCGTGGTTGTCCCCATAGGTAGCCGACAATATCCCAATGTCCCGCACCAAAGGTAGAGAAGGGGGTTTTAAAGGGGAAGAAAAAGCCTTCTGCAAAACACTTTTGAAAGCGCTTTGCAAAAACAGAGGTTTTTAAATCTTTTTATTTTGTAAATTTTTGAGAGCAAGAAGATTGCAACCCTTGGTTTAAAAACTAACACAAATAATTTGAAATTGGTTGCAACCCATTTTGATTCAAAAACTTGTAAATCAAGAGTTTTCATTTTTACCAAGCTAGAGCAAACCTTCAAAAGAGAGATTTGAAAAGGTTTGAAAAAGACTTTTAATTTTGTGAAACAAATCCAAACTTTCAGGGTTTTTCTTTTTAACACCCTTTTTTTTTGAAAAGTGGGGGTTTAGGATCCAAATCCCTTTGAAAACTTGGGCACAAATTTTTTTGAAATAAAAGAGGGTATATTATTTTTTTTAGCAGGTTTTTGCAAATGCCAAGGGTTTCCCAAAAATTTTAAAAGTGAGTTGTTTTTGAAACTCCATTCAAACAAGCCAAAGAGTTGTTTGAAGCACTTTTGAAATCTAGTTTTAAAGGCGAAGATATGCGCTTTAAAAAGGGGTTGAGATCAGAGATTTTGGAAGCCGAAATCTTCTAGAAAATCTCTTTTGTGGTAAACAAGTTTGAAAAGGAGTGCAAGCCAAAGGATTTTAGAATTATTTTCCAAGTCGAAGGTAAAGATTTCACAAAAGGAGCTCAGTTTTTGAGAAACACTTTTTAAAATCAGATTTGGAAAACGCATTTTGATTTGTAAGAGTAACTTTTGAAAAGTTTACGGACAAAAATCTTTTAAAGCTATGTTGTTTCGTAAAATTGGTCATAAAACGCATTTGAAATCGAGAGATGGTTGCTTTCAAAAAAGAGAAGTTTGACTCACAAAGTGAAATCCAAGCTTTTTAAAACGAATTCGAGCCGAAAGGTCTTTGTCTTGAAAGGATTTGTCAAAATCCTTGTCTTGAAAACATTTTGTCAAATAGAAGTTAAAATTCGCCCCTTGAAAGCGAATTTGGAACACACATTTTGGAAAGAGAAACCAAAATTTTAAATCGTCCGAAGATGACTCTTTGAGCCCAAAATAGATTTTGGAGGGGAAGTTTTAAACCATTTTCATTTGAAAAAAAAAGAAACTCTTTAAAGCTTTTGAAACATTTACCTTTTGAAGTAAAATCACTCTTTTTTTTTTTTTTGAATAGGGGCTTCAAGGTAAAAAGGGCGGTTTGGAAGAGAAGTTTGGTTCGAAAGACTAGAACCAAATTAAAGAGAGGTCGACAAAAGTTGATGCATTGACTTTCTATTTCTACTCGTAGGTTAGGTTTAGGTTTAGAGGGCTAGGTTACCCAGGCTTCTGGAGTCACATATACAAAATAAACTATGGATTCTACACACAGACAATTAAGAAGCGTAACAAGCATAAGAACACAGGATCCAAGCAATCAGGCAGCATTACAACTCCTATGTGCATAGTGTTGACTTGAGGCGACTCCTATGCCTTTAAAGTCTCACACATCTACCGATCTAGCGTGGGCAGAAGTGGAGAGTGGTCCCTAAGGGTCATTTTCTCATATCAGGGAGGTCAGACACGACAGAACTCAAGGCGGAGGGAGAAACAAGTGCATTCACTTCTAGAACCTATAACAAACAAGATTCTTGGCTTCTATACTAGTGTTTGGTCCTAAGGTCTCGTCCTACAGTCAAGTATGGCTCTGATACCAACTGAAACGACCCGCGATTTCCACGAAGGGAAATCCACAGAGTACATCATTTACAGTTGATACCACAGTTCATACATCGTGAAAAGGTACAAGTTATAGAGTTTTACATCACTTGTAGACACACCTAGATACAAAGTATCCTAGCGATCAACGCGCACAAGTCAATATCAGAGTAGGCGTAGCGCCACAGCGGATGAAGGCTCCTCCTTCGCAAACGATCATCAGAGTCGGGGTAGTATATCAGCGGGCGTCGACTTGATCTTCTTAACCAAACTTGAGTGTAGGGACGAGACCACCTATTCCTTCCAACACCGTTGTCGTCGTAGTCATCCTCGGGTCCCAAACCTGCTCAACTCTATCAATACGATTTGTACTGGCCACGGGCTCCCACCCTATGCTTTGCTTTGCTATGTAGTAAGTGGAATGCAAGGGTAGAGAGAGAAGGCCTATATTTGGCTGTAGCTTTCCTATGCCAGCTCATAATATAAATATAATATAGTTCATCAAGTTTTAACCCATCTCATCCACACATCCATCCATCCCATCCACATCCACATCCATGTCCACACATCTCACTACACTCGCACTCTCTAGTCGGCAAGAAAGACTCCCCGCCCTCCTTGCCTCAGCCGGCCTAAGCCGGAATCCAACAACACCCAGGGGGGAGAAGAGAAAAGGACTCCACTCACTATAACGAATGAGGGGTACTCGTAGGGAATGTCCGTACCGGGGACACGGCTATACGTATAGATTTAGTAACTCTGCAGAGCTTGTACACCTGGAACCACAAGATCACCATCATCGACGATGCCTCGTCTAGGCTGATACCAAGCCCGCCTAATCGGCCCGATGCCACTCTACCACTCGGCTGGGGCACCCCGGAGATCCAACGGCACGCCGAGACCGTGAGACGTGGTACCGGATCCCAAAATGGATACCACGCTGCTCGGGGAGGGTGTGGGTCTCGGCACCCGCATTCCTCCCTACACTATCACCTATCAACCTAGTAGTAGCGGCGGGGGGCCGCCTAGTCGTCATGTCGGACCCCGCCCATTCGAGAGACGAGTGGTGTGCACGAAAAGAGTCCCATGAGCCGCATACTCGCCCAATCAGTCCCTTAGAGGGACCGGACAGGATATCTCCACAAGGGGGGCTCGACGCCCGTGCCTCGACGGCACCTCCATTCCGAGGAGTCGTCCCACAAAGGCACTCCTCTCCGGAATCTACTCACATCACATGTACCCGCCACGTACTCTCTCACATAGGGAGTGCCCGGATCACACTCCACCGGCAAGACTTGTCCCCCGACTCGTCGTAGATCCCCTTGCCCGACACAACCCTCACCACACACCCAAGACACACGCCAAGATCTCTCCCACGTTATCCCCAATTATCCAGTTCACGGCACCACGTGCCTTAGCCACACACAAGCATGTATGATTAAAGAGTAAGTGTGTAGCAAGTATCATGAGGTAGGCGAGCGTCTATCCTAGCAGCGGGTGTGCAGGAGAAAGGTTGCGTCAAGGTAATGGCTTATCAAGCAATCTACCATGCATCCTATCACAGTTCATTTGCATAAAGTAAAGCGCTAGCAGCTACATATTGCATGTCTAATAGGATTCTACGAGGTTGGGTGGGACGTGGCACCTGTTTATAGCAGTCCATAGTCATCCACATCTGGTTGCTCTTCGCATCTCCTCCTCTAGCTGATCTCCGATCTATCCATTGTCATCGCGATGCAACTACCTCGATATAGTGACAAACAATGCAAAAGAGCAATCAATCCCTAACCAAAATACAGTACTCCCTAAAAAGGCAACAAGATACAGAAGGAACCATATAACTCCGAATAAACACTGAAAAGACTTAGCCCTCGTGGTGAGTGTCCGATCCTCGGGCTCCAAACAAACAGAAGTGGTTGTTTGTTAAGCATGAGCTCGGATCAAGACCATGATATAGCCAGTACTTCCCGGGTCGATCGTGTCAACCTGTACGGCTCCGAAAGAAAAGGCCTTGGTCCTAACATAACTTAAACAAACACCACGGTTGCGGCCTTCCGATCAGAACGTCATGGAAATTGGCGAGGACCGGAGGGTCGCAAGGAAGAGAGAAAGGGAAAACAGGAACAGTGGGGTTTGGCACTTGCGGCCTTTAACCCGCAAGTCACAACTACTATATAGGGTTCGAGTAAGAACGATTAACGTGAAATAGAGGAATTGTGACTTGGTTCCGATGCCCTTTGGCTTACCCATCATGGTAGCCAACGGTGGCAAAAGAGATTGGAACACAAACAATAAAGGAGCGGCTATGGGTCCTCTCGACCCGCATGACACAACAACGTCAGGAGCTGAGGAGAGAGTAGCACAACAGGGGAAGAGAGGAGAGTTAGCTGGGCATGTCCATGTCGCGGCCTCGGTCACATCCTCGGTGAGGATGGTTTTCCAACGGTCGATCGGGTCGACTCGCACGGGCCCAAGAACGGGACATAGGCCATAGCTTTGCTAACTAGAAGAGATAGCCCAGTCTTTGATCCAATCGTCATGGTCGGACGGGATCAAACAGAATGGCTAGTGGGGAAGAATATAAGGCAGAAAAGAAGGGGGTGGTCTACTCCTTCCAATGCGCATGCCATGGCAAAAGACAGGGCATTGGAGAGGAGCGACGCACGGGAGAACTCAAGTACCTAAACCGTTTGTAGGGTACCTCGACTAAGGTGCACTATATGCACTAAGGCACCCTCCAGGGTCCTAGCGGTGCGGTTGTCACCGCTGGAACCCGTGAGTGCTGTGGGTCTAGATAGGTACGAGCATACAAGGGTTTAAGCACGACGTAACCAAAAAGAGGGAAAAGGGCAAGATTCTCCTTCCTTTGATTCACTCGCCAAGGCGGTCGACGGGAATCGCAGAAGGGAATCAAGAGGAAATAAAAGAACACCGACGAACACAAACGAGCAACAAAAAAAGGATTTTGGTTCCACGGCACTTCGATCCACATGACATGGTAATAGTCACCGATCGAAGAGTCCGAGAATAAGGGACTCGATCCACACCTTGTTACATTAGCGAGAATCGAAAGAGAACAAAAAGGAGGATGGTCCCGTACTCTTCTCGACCTACCCGTCATGGCAAAGGACGGTGGTCGGAAGAAAAGAGACGAAGGCCTCGCGCGGTCCCGCGATCCACACCGACTCGTAGGGCGCCACGACCTCCGTGCAACTAAAATGGCACAATGTGATCCCTTGGGCTCTTAGCGATGCGATTGTCACCGCGCGAACTTGAGGGATCACTACGGTCTATGTGGCACAAGCATACGAGCTAGATAGGAAGAAGCAAAAGGGAGGAAAGGAAAAAGAGGTAGAGCTCGACGGTCATGGTGAGGCAACTCGCGGCCACGAGCTTCACCTAACGAGTTGGCTTTTTATCGTTCCACGAAAGTCGCCTCCTAATTGGCTCCCACTAGACTAGGTCATCACGGGGTTCAAGTCCATGATGACTACGCCCTAGGGTCGAATAATAGGGTCTAACGATCGCCACGCCGATGAAGCTAACTAAGATACGAGAGAGGGAGGGATCGTGTTCGGCGTTACGACCATTCTTGGGATCGCACGCTCGGACACGTCACTCTCTCACCGGCTCAAGGCGCGGTCCACGATAAAATCTCAAACACACAAGCCAACATAAGATGATGACCAAAACAATAATAGCACATATCCATAGCATGAGACAAACCGGGCGCCAAGGCACGGTACAGGCATAGATAAATAGCAAGGGCGGAAAAGAATTAAAAGCGGGGGGCTTTGCCGACGCCAAGGATGATGTCGGGCGAAGGTTCTAAAAGCTCGACCTTATCGATGGAGTGGCGAGGCCGGCAAAGGGAGCATCGCCGGAGGTGGTAGGAGGCTGGTGGCCAGCAGCGGCTTGCTGTAGCCACGTCTGGCCAGCTCTGGCCGGCTGTGGCTTGCTGCTGGCCAACAGCGGCTGGCCGTGGCTGGCTGCGCCTGGCCACAGCCTGGCCAGTGGTGGCTGCGACCGGGTCGATAAGGCCGGGCTTGGCTGGGACGAGCAGCAGGGGCGCAGACGGTGGCCGGCTTTTCCCGCTGAGGTGAAGAACAGCGCACGGCCGGACTCAAAGCGAGGAACGGTGACGGAAAGGAAAAAGTCGGCGTCTTTTGAGTTGCTGCTCACCAAAGCCAGTGAAGGAGGGTCCCGGCGTGGTGCGGTGCAGGGGTGCTGCAGCTGCTGTTCCGTGCTTGACATGGTTCGTGACCGTGGTCGCCAGACATCTGCTTGTTGGCGTTCCTAGCGAGGCCGTGGTGGATGCAGCTCGCGGACGGCGGCGCGACGTGAACGCGTGCGAGCAGGGTCGACGCCGCCGCCCGAGGACGCCAGCGTCGGGGCTTGACGCGCCAGACGGAGCGGTGGTGCGTCGCCGGGTGGCTCGGGTCGCCGTGCTCAGCGTCCGTCGCGGGCGCAGCGGGTAGTGGAACGGCGCCGAGGCCGGGCGCGAGGCGGGTTCTGGCCGCCGCGCTTGGCGCCGCGTTCCGTGGCGCGGCCGACGCCCCGCCCTGTCTCCCGCCGCGCTGGCGGGCCGGCGTCCCGCCCGGCGCGGTCAAGGCGCACACGCGTCGATGATGACGCGCTGCCACGGCTGGCGGCGAGGTGGCGCGCGAGGTGCGAGGCGGCGAGTGGCGTGGGGGACGCGGGCCGGTGTCGCCGGGTGTGGCCTCCGCGTAGGCCGCTGCCCCGCGCGCGACGACGCTGGGCGGTGCTAGGCGGCTCGGTCTCAGCGCGGCGCTGACGAAGTCCGCGGTGGCGGCCGCGTGGCGCCGCGGAGTCGCGGCTTGGCGGGGTCCGTGGTGCTGGGCGGCGCTATGGCGGCGCCGGCGTGCTACTGCGAGGCGCGGGCGTGGGCGTAAGGAAGGCAAGAGGAGAAGGTGGCGTGGCGCAGCGGGAGGAAGAAGAGGCTGGCGACGCGGCCGCCGGGTTTATATAGCGCTGCAGCTAGGGCTTCGCGAGCGCCGATCATCCCCTCGACGCCCGTGCTCATCGCCGGGACGCTGGCGCGCGATCGGGTGGCGTGCAGCGCAGGAACCGGCACGGTGCAGACTTCGGCGGCGGCGACTTGGGACTCCTCGCTTAGGGTTTTCCAGGGCAGGGCTGCTGCTGCTAACGGGTCGGGGGCTGTGTGTGGGCCGCGTGGCCGTGGGGAAGGGCCGTGAGGCACGGTGGGTGCCTCTTCGCGGGGGGCTTGTGAAGGAAAGGAGGAGCTGGGCTGGGCCCGCGCAAGGGAGGGGGGAAGTGGAGAGGGCTAGCTTGAGGCCCAAGGAAAGGACTTTCCTGCATCTACTATGATTTATAGGATGAAATTTTCCATGAGTGGAATAGAGAGAATTCAAAAGGGATTCGAGATCAACTCGAGTAGATGGTATTGAGATGATTTCTAGAGATGGAATTAAGAGGGAGATCGAGAGGAAACTAATTAGGTTTTGAGAGAGACAAAGGATAGCTGAGAAGAGTTTCGCTACGGATTAGTGCTCTCCAACTTGAAACGAAATTCAAATCCCAACTCTGACTCGATGGCAAGGGCACACTCCTACAGTCAATTCTATATGTATGCACCGCTTCTCCTGAAAACTCTCCTACGCTTGACCTAACAACTACATGTTTCACACATCACAGGAAAAATTTTAAAAAGTTCGGATTTTTGGTGTTCGAAAAACCTAGGATGTTACAAATACTAAGGTAATTCAATAACTACGTCAATGAATAACTCTAATTAGTGCAATTACATCTAGCAATCATTGTTAAGTTAATCCTACATCAAAATCACATATAAAGAGGCATCAACTAATGAGGGTATTAAGACACAAGGGTCACCTCCTTCGCGACCGTGCCCATGCTAGTCCTACGTACGGAGGGTGGACTACAGAGGAACCAACGCAGCTGTCACCTGCGCGGACTACCACACGTCCCGGTACGTCAAGGTGCACTCGCAGAGAAACAAGATATCTAGACACCACGTCTACATATTGTCTACCATCTATCCAGCGACCGCTTGGGTAAACGCTATACGATCAATTACATGAATTCAATAAGATCAAACCAACTATCCTAGACATATAATCAAAGTAGACAATGACTATTGCAATTAAGAATATATAAGAGATTAAGAATAATGTTGCCTGAATCATAATATTGAATACAATAAGAGCAAAGTACTAGAACTATACCGAACTCCGCGCTCAGGGCAGACGCCGTGGGCTCCGGATCCCGTCAAGAACTAGAACTCTTCTACTTCTAATCTAACTAGGCTAAAGCTATGAACTAGAGAGGCTCTGATGAACTAGAGAAGGCGCTTGATGGATTGATCTCCAAATGACTTGATGCCTCCAGGGAGGGGGGTCTACCCCTTTATTTATAGCCCGGTGGGGGATCAAACCGACGTAACCAAGGGCCAAGATGACTCTTCGTAGGCGGTGGAGGAAACTTCCGAAAGGGGAGGCCAAACCCTAGCGGGGAGGCGCCGGGGAGGCGCCATGGTGGGGCCGACCGCCCCACCTAGCAGCCCCCCCTCGGGCCCGGGTTGCTTCGTGTATCTTCTAGAGTCTTCCCACGTCCCCGTTTGTGATATTTCCGTGGCGGATAAGTTTCGTGGTAAATATGCACTTGAATCCCTCTTTTAAGCTTTTCTGGAAAAGTCCCTAGAAAATACAAAATATGCAAAACTCATGGAAATTGTCGGTTAAAACCCTAGACTATTGTGTAATCATGTATCCTTTTTATGTCTAAAGTTCTAATAAAAGTTGACGTTAACCACCGTCAACAATTCCTCCAAGCTTACCTTTTTCCAAATCCCTTGGCAAACAAACTAAGCCTAAGTACTTATATATTTAGATCGGGAGTTGCTACAATGCTTTCATTCCTCAAAGGTACACAAGCTTTCAAACATAGATTCTCCTCCGAATTAGACAAGAATCTGTTCTAATCTTCAAACTTACCCATTTTACCTTTAACTATAGGGCTTTACTTTTTTGCATAAGTCTTGAGCAATCGAAAAGACGAACAATCAGGTCAAACACTATGTCTCAAATTCTTCACAAGTACCAATATTCTAGAGTTTCTATAAGTTTTCGCAATAAAACTCAGAGCTAATTGTATGACACCCTCAAGTCTCTTTATATGTGGTATTTATGGATCTTACTGAGGCATGTTGTCATGCCCTCCTATAACTAATGATTATAGTGGAGCTTATAGAAGCGGCAATAATAAGGATAGGCATACTTGTAATTCATATATTGTAAAGCCAAACAATGGATCCACAGAGAGTCAAGGCATACAATCAAATCAAGATGTGCATGTGTATGGAATATGGTGGATAGGTGTATATAAGGTATTTAGTGGCTAATTCTAATTCTACTTTTGCTCCTTGAGGATAGATCTCTCTTTTAATCTTAGAACTTTTCGCGGTAAAAACATGGGCTATCTTTATTCATTTTCTTTTCTCTTTTCTCTTTTTTTTTTTTGGGGAGGCGGGCATTTAAGTACCCATTGTTTTAATTGCTAGGATATTTGTCCTTCTTTTACTCCCTCTTTTTTTTAAATAACTTTCCTTTTTTTAGCCACATGCATCCTTTGAATACAATATGATAATTGGAGAGATAGCAATAAGTACTAAGAGCAATTAAACAAAGGCTGTCCTATGGGTTTATATATATCTTTGGGTGTTTGACACCCAGTGTAGGAGAAAAACAATTTTTAGGTGGATTTAGATGGAAGTGGAAAATGGTTGCACTTACTCCTAGAGTAGGAGTAATGTATATGTGAGTGGAGTGTGCATGTGATCTTGATTTTAAAAGCATGACAAGACTCTCATAAGGTATACGACAAAGGTTGACTGAACTCAATGCAAAACAAGCAGCATGAATGAGCAAAATAGTTTTCTTAATCTAAATGTATATCATATATGGCTTTGGTAGGAATTCATACTTTGTCATATAAGAGCTCATCATGTAAGATTTTATATTTTCAAAATAAATCTCCAGAACTTAGTATCGCTAGGAATAAGACAAATAACAGCTTAAACTTCATGAATCATATCAATCAATCACCTAGACTTAGCTTAAGCATATGTGTAACATTCTAAATGTTAATCAAGTGCATTGCATTTGCATTATTGCATAAAGCATCATTTTGCATTTGATTGCAAGTAAAAGCTTTTGTAAGTTTCTATGTGTGCAACATACATGAGTGTGTAACAATCTCAAAAGTTGCTTAAAAATGTTTAGAATTATATGTGAGATAGGGTTTATATACAACTTTTTGTCTAAACATGCTCACATGTAGTGATAATGTTCAATATGCTTTTTATCAAGTTGCTATGTAGCTTAGCATGTAAGTATATGATCTGTTCAGTTTTTGGCTATAAGCCCTAAATGAAAGTTGAAGTACAAAATATATGCAGCAACTTTTATTTAAGGGCCTAAGGCTAATTCCCATCCTAAATTGCTCAAACAGTGGCCTTAAATTTGAATTTGACTTAAAATCAGCAAATGACTTGGAAAAATTCTAAGTCCTGGATTTCAGTAATTAAGTTCAGTTTTCAGGGCTATGTAATTTTATTTTTCTTAAATCAATTTCTGGAATCCAGTTCACCATTAGTTAGTACAAAGTTTGTACTTTGATTCCATGGAATTGGTTGGGTTTGATCTTGCCTAGTTTGTCATTAATTAAATACCAAACAGTGTTAAATGCTGCAACTAATCACCTGCTTAGCTGAATATAACTGAATGCAAGTGTGCAGTTTGTTTTTAGGGTTGTTTAGCACCTTACAGTTTGCAACCTGATAAGAATTAGACTATGATCTTTTAAGTAGTGTTGTAGTCCACACTTTTGAGAGCACAACGGTGGAATTGGTTTGCTAATTGATCAACCGAAAGCGTAGAGTTAGAGAGAGGAGAAAGAGGCGGTTTCAGTCGGCTACAATGGCTCGACAAAGAAGCACCTTCTCGTCGGCCTGCTTGTGGCCGCCGGCGATTGGCCGCCGCTGCCACGCCGTGCTTGGCCTGTTGCCTGCGTCGCGTTGTCCGTGCTTTGAGCGGAACGACCCCGTCCCTGCCCATACCGTCGTGCCCTACTATTGCCACCGGCCGTCCAGCTCGCCGCCGATTTTATCCACCGCCACACTGCTCACCGGCGACACGGTATCGACCTCCCCGTGTTTTGCTCGTGCAACCATGCCTTCCTAGTCACGTGGACAGGTTCGTGAAGCCCCTGACCATCTTCCAGTGCACGGCATTTGCCTATAAATAGCCGTTGCCGGCCGTCGGGCATTTCTTTTTCTTCCTCCTCGCCGATGACCGAGCCTCACGAATCCGTAAAATTTGCCACTGTTAGTTGATCACTGTCCAATTAAACGTAACACTAGTTTCACCGTCTCTCGGCGCATCCACCGAACCTTAGCGCATCGCTTGCCATCAACCGAGTCGCCGGAATCGGAGTTTCTCCTTCGCGGCCGGCCAGAGCGCCGCCGTAGTTGATCCCACCGTCGACCAGTCAGTCCAACCACGCCGGAACGCCTCTCACCGCCGTGCCCGCGCCGCCGGAGCCGCCCTTTTCCCTGGCCGGCCACCTTTGTGCCTTTTCCAACGCATCCAACGATCCGAGGGAGAACCTACAATCGAGTACACCGTGATCGAGGAGGATCCACAGGAGGCAGCACCCGAAGGAGGAGAAGGAACCACTGACCCACTGCCGGAGTGTCCGAACCACGGTCCCTCTACTTTTCGCCGAGGCAAGCCCCGGAGCATCCTATTAACCCATTCTATTTAAAATACAAATACTTACTCTTTACGTTATTTTGTGCATTACGTTATAAGAATTTCGTGACACCGTTGTTGCATGAACACCTTGACCACTCAAATACATCCTTTTTATTCTACTAGTATTGGTAGATAGTTGATGCTTAGCCATGCTTAGATAATTAGAAGTCGGATGATTCCTGTCATCCGCAACCCGAGGTTGATACTTGTGATGTCCTTAATCATATGATGAATAATAATTGGAGACCGGACGGAGATTGTGTTTTCCGTCGTCAGGTCGATTAAGGACCGAGCCGTATTCTGGATTTAGGTGTGAGATTGAACGTACCCTTCACATAAACGCCCGAATAACTCGTTTCGACGGTGAAACCGATTAGCCTATTCGAGGTGGTTCTTGAACCGCCGAATGCATTCTTTGGGACGAACGGACGGGGGGGGATAAGGTACTGGGTCAAGACCCCGCGTGACTACGGGCTCACGAGCTGAACAGGGCACGACTTGTGAGACGCAGCACCATGAGCTTTGCAACCGGATTCAATTCCATCTTTCGAATAGAGTGAACAAAGTGACTCGAGCGGGCTTTGGTCCCGCTTGCGAGGGTGTGTGATACGGGCTTTACCCAGTGGTGTAATCGATTCGAATCGCCGTCTCTCTCCCGGATAGTGAGAAACTCATACTTGACCGCAGAGACGTAGTTAAGAAAGAATAACTACATGTTGAGATTAACAGGACTATATTATGGTACCTCAATTCATAGATTTGTTTGTTATAAAATACAAGATGACGTAGTCAATACAAAGGTATATTTAGATAGTTAAAGTATAGTTGTTTGATAATACTTGAAATAAGGATCAAGTTTAATAAGCGCTTCTCTCGCAAAGCTTGCTAGCCAATAAACCTTCTTTTCATATTAGTCGGGATATCCTTGAAACCTTTTTTTCTTTTTCCCCGTCGGGTAAGTCTTGCGAGTACAATTGAGTACTCGGGGTTTTACCCATCGTTGCAGTGACATGCTTTATGAAGATTATTGTGTTACGTGCTTTAATCCTCGTGGATGATGTGGATGAGTAAGGGCCATCGGGCTTGGCCGTATCTATAACTCCATCACCTTGCTTGTACAGGGGAGGCTTGAATAAAAACGGTGATGTAAAAACACTTATGTTATTGTAGTTTGAAATAAAGAATACTTTCATGTAACATATTTGGAACCGGTGTTGTAATAACACTCGATGTATAATTATTTTCCGCCGCACTCTGTATGCTGATGTATGATATACCTTGATCATGATCCTGGTTGTAAGTTGATTTACCGAGGTCCTTCGTGACACTCGGCGGACTACCGGGTTCATATGAGAAGCGGTGTATGCGTGTCAACGTTATTAACGGGGACAGTTATGCTTAATCTCGTATGGATTGGTCGGTTTTGTCACAATATGCCTCTACAAGTTTTGGGCTCAGAGTAAATTCTTATATCAAAGCAGTTATGTCCAAAACTTGGCAGAACTTAAGGTTAAAAACTAGGCACTTGAAAGAAATTATAGTAAAGCAACTATTCATCATCTCCAAGACAAAATTTTAATGTTCATCGGTTTTTAATTAACTCTAGCCTAGACCCGACTCTAAACACACTCTAATATAATTAATACTTGACTAAGACTTCTTTTTATTGGTTTTCAGATTTTATTTAACTAAAGACTCATAAAAGACTCAATAGACGTGGACCTTCATGTGCCCACATGTTTTTGATATTTTATGAATATATATAACAAGTAAATTTAATAATCGCCTAGGTGTAGTCACCTGATAATTAGAAGATGCTCCTCTCCCAAGCTGGATGGTTGCAATACTTGGTGTAGATGTCCTTTAGAGTGAGCTAACCAGTAGCGGACCTGGTGGGTGCCACTGATAGACTCTCTTCTTACTATGATGTTATTCCTGCATAAATACTCTCCACAAAGAGAAACCAAAACTCGAGGCTCGAATTTGTTAATGGGTTAGCGGTCACCAAAGAGTAATTGATCACCTTTATGAGCTAGCTTTAATGTTGTCTAATTTAAACAGGATTTCAATTTTCTCTTATTTTTGAATTTTCTATTTATGATGCAGAATTTAAATATGAATGCTATATTTTTGTCATTTTTATTTTATGCCACCACAAATGATGTTTCTTGAAAAATACCATAGGGTATCCACATGGGGCTTTGTGATGCCATGAGTAATGCAAGAAATATTTTTGTTATTTTTATATCTTTTAGTGTGTAAACAAAATTATGCTACTAAATAAATTGCAAATGCATTTAATGAGATAACTACCATTCTAACCTTATGGCTAGGGTATGGAATTTAAAGTCTACCGGACAGGACTTAGATAGAGGAGAACACTTACTCGGTGGGTTCATCGTCCCGAGGTAACCTCGATCAACTCTCCGTTTAGAGTGGTGATGCCGCACGTGCCTCCTCTTCCATCTCGTTTACGTCTCTTTTGCTTCTCTTTTTAAACTCCCACTCTTGACTTTATTCTCTTTCTCCCACGCTTCTATCCGTGCGATAACTAGGGGATGCTCTCCCCAAGCTAGATGTTTGCTTATGGTTGATCGTTGAAACCGAGTGGTCCTCATGGAGGAGCTCATGCTTATAAGAGCAAGTGTTGCCGGAATACTTCAATCTCATCACCCAAGAAGTTACTTCATTCATACGAGGGGTCACTGTATGTCGAAAAAGGTGTACTTCAAGTGATGAAGATGAAGATTCCTAGGCAAGCTGGCTCTTGAGTCATCCTGCAAAAAGCTCTCACAAAAACACCAAAACTTGTGGAACCGTATTAGGATAAAACATTAATGATTAGCCGTTTTTAGAGGATTGGTTGTTGTGGAGGTTTTAAAGTATTTTTATGATAGCAAAGATTGCAGCAGGATGCTCTATTAATATTATTTTTTAGATTTTATGGGTTTATATGCATCAAGTACAAATGCATGATATATATATTTTTATTCTATAGGCCACCACAAGTAAGAACTTCTACAGCTTTTACGCTACAAGAGTTTCACATGGGGCTTAAAATTTTTAAGATGCATGAATGTAGCCTAATGCAAGACTATTTATTTTCTTTTGTTATTTCTATGTATTGCTAATATAGAAAAGTAATCATGCTTAAAGAGAGAATAAATCATATGATGCAAGAAAGTAAGTATAGATAACTACTGATGTTACCTCACGGTGAGGGTTTGATGTTTATAGTCCTTCGAACTAGACTTCTCCTTGCAGTGGTTCATTGAGTACTTTGAGTTGCTCTTGACGGTAAGGATTGTGGTGGTGCCTCTACTAGTGGCTCCCAATGGCGGTGTCACCATCTTTCTCTCTGTTGTAGACGTCTCAAAGCCAATCTTATGTGCATTATTATTACTAGTTGAGAACTTTCACTTGTAGAATTTGGGGGATTGTCTCCCCATACTTTAATTGAAGTATGTTCTGCCCATAAAGACAAGGTAGAGATCAAGTGCATGGGCTCTGGCTGGTGGGAAAACACCAACGTAACCAAAAAATTTATTCATCCTCTTACCTTGGGCACAATAAGATTGATATTATTCATATTGTTCATTCATATCACGGGTGAGAGGACTAGAAGTATAAATATGACATTTAAACTTGTGAAATAAAGAGTAAAGCTACTTAACCACTAGAAAGACTGTTCATCTTTATAATGTATCAAGAATAATAGAGAAAGTATTTATAACTTACTTGGTTAAGACAAGAGGAAATGAAATTAAGAGAATGGTGCTATGAATAAACTTAGAGAACAAATCATGTTAAGTTTAATCAAAGTTGATCAAATTAAGTTGTAACTATAACATGGTTGTATTTTCATTTATTGCGTACCAAGATCAAGAGGAAATTAATGACCAGTATGGTGAATCATAGGAGCATTTTATTATATATATATATATATATATATTAGAAAGTTATGTTTGAGCATGGCATAGGGTAGAAATGACCAAGACAAATTAGCAACATGGTATGAGATATTAATTGTAGTTACATATTGCATGAGGCTTGGACAAACGTATTCTCATATCTTCATCTTTCTAAGTAAGTGATGACGAACTTACTTGGAAGAGGAGAATTCGGGTTTATCTGTTAGTGAGAGCTTATGGTCTTGCTTTAACAAGGCCTTTCTTTTATTCTTCGCCTTTTCACCATTCAATAAAACTATGGAAGATTACATGCTCTTCACTCATCAACATTTTTCCTGATTAATTTGTGGTTGATGAGCTGGGGTCTATTGGAGATGCAATAATGCTCACTTGACAACTTCTTCTCCAATAGATTAAGGTTGTTCTTTCTTGCAAAATGTTAATGGACACATACCCAAGGGAATAGCAAGATTGAAATACAGGTTTTGTTGTCCATACTCTCTTTTTCTTTTTTTTGATTTTCTTCTTTGCTAATCAGGGATGATATATGATTTAAGATTATTTAGCATAAATTGTGTCTATCGTGCTTTATGTTGTTGTTGCAATCTAGCATGGTTCAAGGCAAAGATGACTTGCAACAAAGATAAATGAATAAACATTGATAGTTCTTTGTGCAGAGTTATTACCTACCTTGATTCATCTCATATGTGAATTCCTTTCTTGACTTACCCATTGAATTTGAGAATTCTCCTATAGGGGTTAATTTAACAAAATAACTAGTATCTACTAAAGTGTACTATCAGCTCAAGAATCAACATAGACTCATATCCAATTTTATTCAGAAAGGATTTTAACCTAAGCACCTTGCTTAATTCAAAAACCTTTTAGAAGTAAGATCAAAACACCTTATGATTTAAAAATTAAACTAGACACCATATCTACTTTAACTTAGAAAAAAAATAATGCTCAATTTCAAGGGTGTATGAAGATACTTTTAAACCTAAGCATACTATAGCAAATACAAGTAGCATGGTACCGTAGAAGTTTATTCAAGTAGAGATGAAAAAGCATGATTATAGTGAGTTTTTTATATTATTTATAAGAATGCAAGTTGGGATGGATATATGAATGGAACTAAACATGTTATGGATGAAAAAACTTTAAACTAAATGAGATGGATGTTTAGTAAACATGTGGTGGAATGCAGAAGATAACTACTCATCAAATTTAAAGTCCATGAGCAAGACTTTCTCACCTTTATTTCATCATACTTACCATGACTCACATACTGGAATTTGTGAGTGATGCAACATCTATGTTTCCGTCACTTGAGATATGAATTAAAGTCTTGTGACGTCGACCTCTTTCTCCAACATTAGATTTGTTATGTTTCTTTTTATTTTATGGGGGCATGCCGGAAGGTCGTAAACCGGTCGTTTATTACCCTGCATAAGATATTAAAGTAGACAAACAAGGGTAATCCCGCTTGAGCAAGGGTTAATGGTTATCTTGATCACGTAATTGAGTATAAGTCTATCAATGTTCTTAATTGCCTAGCTACCTTCCCCGGCAACGGCGCCAAAAATGCTTATTGACATTTACTACCGTCATTACTAAAAAGCAGAGATAAATCCTACCCCTAGCAACAACGCCAAAAATGCTTGGTATATAATTAACTTGTCATTAGCAACTAGCCACTCATTTATTACTAACATTCCTAAACATGAATTAAGTTGTCATCCTCAATTATAATGCTAAGGAATAATTATAGATTTACATGTATTCAATATGACTAGGCAGAAATAAAAGATATGAATATTATATGAATGTGAACTAAATAGGTTCTGCAAGCGGACAGATAATTATACCGTTGTAGCATTTTACCTAGGGAGTTCTACCAGGTTGTCGATTTATATTTATACCACTGGGAAGGTCTATATGTAGGACTTATAATTATAACTTACACTATTAATATGAAAGATAAATCATAACTAGAATCCTACTCATAACAGGGATAAGTCACGTAATAAAAGATATATAGTAGATAATAATGATCAGTCATCATAAATAGATAAACATCAGAGCTCTTCTAGTCATAGTAATAGCTAGCCAATAGATAAACTCAGGAATAAATACTAAGGTAATTCAATAACTACGTCAATGAATAACTCTAATTAGTGCAATTACATCTAGCAATCATTGTTAAGTTAATCCTACGTCATAATCACATGTAAAGAGGCATCAACTAATGAGGGTATTAAGACACAAGGGTCACCTCCTTCAAGGCCAGTGCCCATGCTAGTCCTATGTACTTGAGGGTGGACTACGAGGAACCAACGCAAATTGTCACCGCGCGGACTACCACACGTCCCCCACATCGGGTGCACTCCAGATAAACAAGATATCTAGACACCACGCCTACATATTGTCTACCATCTACCCAAGGGGCGCTTGGGTAAAACGCTATACGAGCAATTACATGAATTCAATAAGATCAAACCAACTATCCTAGACATATAATCAAAGTAGACAATGACTATTGTAATTAAGAATATATAAGAGATTAAGAACAATGTTGCCTGAATCATAATATTGAATACAATAAGAGCAAAGTACTAGAACTACACCGAACTCCGCGCTCCGCATGACGCCAGGGGGCTCGGATCCCGCCGAAGAACTAGAACTCTTCTACTTCTAATCTAACTAGGCTAAAGCTATGAACTAGAGAGGCTCTGATGAACTAGAAAAGGCTCTTGATGGATTGATCTCCAAATGACTTGATGCCTCCAGGGAGGGGGGTTTGCCCCTTTATTTATAGCCCGGTGGGATCGACGTGCGCCGCAGGATCAAACCGACGTAACCAATGGCCGAGTTGCATCAGGAGAGGCGGTGGAGGAAGCTTCCAGAAGAAAGGGCCGAAACCCTAGAGAGGGGCGCCGGGCGGCTCCAAGGTGGGGCCGGTCGGCCCCACTTTTCCTCCTCTGCGGGCCCCGTTGCTTCGGGTGTCTTCTAGATGCTTCCTGAGCCCAATGACGGTGTTTTGACTTCGCGGTTACGTTTCGTGATAATTATACACTCTAATCCCTCTTTTCAGATTTCCTAGAAAAATCCCTGGAAAATATAGAATATGCAAAACTCGTGAAGTTAAAACCCTAGACTAGTGTGTAATCATGTATCCTCTTGTGTCTAAAGTTCTAATAAAAGTTGACGTTAACCACCGTCAACAGCAGTTTTGGATGTTAATCCGCAAGCGCACGGAGTTGCCGTTGTAGCATTTCAACCCAGAGAAATCCTAGGTGTCGTATTTATATTTTTCCAAAGAAAGGCTAGTGTAGATTTTAGTATGAAACTATAATTAAGAATACTATACGTTGTGTGAAAGGTAGACCAATGTTCATAACAGGGGTAAACAATACGGTTTTCATGATAGTGGACACACACATACGGGTAGATGTCTCTCAAGTGGGGAAAGATGAATGAAGCATAAAGAATAAAAGAATAAAGAATGAAAGAATATCCTACAGGAGCAATGGTCCTAATACAGCTAATGTCTAGATAGTGGATAGTCATACAAATACATGACTCAGAGATAGAGTTGTGTTTGCGATGGATCAGAAGACCACCGGCAGCTGGTCTGCCAGCGAGATGGGTGGTAATTTAGACTCCTACACCATAGCCGAACGTGGGGGGATTACGAAGGGACGGACAGGGCTGTCACCACCTGCCGCCTACCCCCTCATCCGTGGACTATGAAGTTCAATCACCGGCTACCCTATACCCGAGCACCATGCCCGCATATAAAATAGCTACCCAAGACCCCCGGGTCTTTCACCCAACGGATGAACAAGTAAAGAACTTGGATGTTGTGCGATGAACCACCAACCCACACACAACTCTATTCTTAATCATCTAAGTGTATGAACAGTCAAGAACAGGGCTCTATATACTAAGAACATGATATAAACACTATGAACTAGCAAACATATCATGAACAAGGCATATGAACTAGAGGTCCTATGATCTATGATCTAATCATACAAACTAGTATCTAGTTCATCTACACAAACTAGTACCTAGTTCATCTAACAAGATCATAGTACTAGAACCATACTCTAATTCTAGAACATAGCTATATTGATAAAAAGAGAAGAAGAGCATAATGGAAAGAATAGTATTCATACTAAAAGTAGCCAAGATGTCTCCTTGTTGACGGTGGATAGCGTCAACATTTTATATATCGAAAGGCATGAAACACACATCAATATCTAGAAGGCTAGGGGTTTATCTAACAATTTCCATGAGTGCTATGATGGATTAGTATCATTAGGAGATGACTGCTTAATGGCTCGTTATTATTATCTTTATTATCTTATCTTGTGACTTACCCCTGTTATGAGTAGAGTGAATGACATTGGTTACATCGTCTATTCAATGCATATACATATACATGTTATCAATACTATGAAGTAGCTTCTTAGCAATGCCCTCCCAGTGGTAGAATATAAATGACAACCTGGTAATACTCTAGGTAAAATGCTACAATGGTATAATTATCTGTCCGCTTGCAGAATTATTCTTAGTTTATATTCATCTTTATTTGTTTCTGCCTAGTCATATAAAATGATAAGATTTAGTACCAGAGTTTATTCCTAGCTTTACAATTGGGGATGACAACCTAGTTTCACAGTTAGGAGTAAGGGTCAAGAGGCTAGTGGCGAGTTGCTAAAGACAAGTTAATTAGTACCAACATTTCTAGTGTCATTGCGTGGGATAGAGATTTGGGTTTTATTGCAGGGACGTTGGAAATGCCAACAAGCATTTTTTGGCACCGCTGTCGGGGAAGGCTAATAAACTTAGGAAAAGTATTGATAATATATATGCATTATGAATAAGACTGATCACCCAATTGACCTCTAACTCAAACAGGCTTACCCTTGTTCTATCTATTTGTATACCTTATGCAGGGTAATGAATGAATGAACGGATTTGCTCTCCCAGATAATTACGTTGAAGATCCAGAGAGACTCTTACGAAGAAGGAAGTTTACTGATACAAGGGACATCTTTGAATCACCATCAAGAACACCCTCCACCGAAGCTCAATTTTCAAGGAATCAAGCTCTAACACCTGAAGGAGAAGAATCAGAAGAATTAAGAAATTTAGCACCAGCTTTTGAAGCTATGGCTGAGAAGACGCTACGCGAGTTCTCTGCTCCAACAACCGCCAACATCCGCACTGGACCAAATGTCAATATTGGTGACAATGGATTTGAACTCAAGCCTGCTCTTATCACTATGGTTCAAACTAGTCAATTTTATGGAAAGGCTCATGAAGATGTAAGTGCACATTTACAACACTTTCTAGAGATTTGCAGCACCTTCACTATCAGAGGAGTATCAAGAGATGCTATTCTACTCCGCCTTTTCTCATTTTCACTTCTAGGAAAAGCAAAACAGTGGTTCTACAACAACAATAAAACCAACACTACATGGGACAAATGCTCTACTGCTTTCTTAGCGAAGTTCTTTCCTACAGGCAAGACCAATGCTCTACGTGGAAAAATTGCAAGCTTTCATCAACAACATGATGAATCGTTCGCCGAGGCATGGGAACGTTTTCAAGATTATATTACAGAATGTCCTCATCATAGAATGGAGGATTGGCTACTTATGCAGACCTTCTATCATGGGCTAGTCTCTAGTACCCGTGAATCCATAGATGCTTTGCTTTGGAGGAGCTTTCTTGTCACTTAAGCTCGCCGATGCAACAAAGACTTGTGGAGAAGATGGCCTCAAATCGAGTTGGAATGAAGAACATGTGCAACCCCGCAAGAGAGGAGGAGGCATGCATCATATTAAGGAGATTGACATGGTCACTGCAACGCTAGACCTCATAATGAAGAAACTTGACAGCAAAAGCAATGAGAATAGAGAAGTCATGCACATTGATGACTCCTACATGACTTGTGAAGAATGTGGAGATACAGGTCACTCGGGAAGCAACTGCCCTACACTCCAAGATGATATAAACTTCATCAACAACAATACCAACTATCGTCCTCAGCAATTTCAATAAACCACCTTTAAGAGAAGTAATTTCCAATCAGAATAAAGCTGTAGAAAATTTATCTAAGAGGGTAGCATCCAATGATAAAGTACTAGAAAATATAAATACTAAAATGGATAGTCTAACCTCTGCTATTAAGAACCAAATTTAGCTTTAATAAAATGTTAGAATCACAATTAGCTCAACCTGGCGGCCATTGCTCCATCGATCCATGAAGGTAAGATTCCCGGGCAACCCCTAGAGCCCAAAACCGCAAATCTTGTTGATGTCCGTGCGGGGTTACTACATAGAAGGAATGTCGGAAGGATGGAAGGATGAATCCATGCCACTCGAGAGAGAGATCCAGGAAGATCTGTGATTCCCATCTCTGTTGGACAATACGATTTCTCTGAAGTCGTCTGTGACCTTGGTGCTAGTGTCAACATCATGCCAATGGTAATCTTTGATCATATTTTTCTATGGGCAACTTTGTTGTACACGAATATGTGCTTGCAGCTTGCGAGATCGAACAGTTAAACACCTCGAAAAAGAATCCTAGATGACGTATGCATACGAGTGGGACAATCATATATTCCAGTAGACTTTGTGGTTCTGGATACCGGCAAAGATCCGAAGAGTCCTATCATCCTAGGCCGACTATTCTTGAGTACTACAAAAGCAACCAACTATGTAGACAAGTGCAACAATATGTTTCACCATCAAGGGCAATGAAGAGAAATTCAGTTTCAAAGACAGGGACCCTTGAAGATCCTATCAACACCTACTATCCGGAGAAGCCTATATACAAAGAAGAAGAAGAAGTACTAAGACCTGTCCAAAGGGAAAGAAGAACAAGAAGCAAGAAGGAAAAGAAGACGCAGATAATCAAAGTAATGTATCACGCATGTGGTCGTCATTCAGCTTTTGCCAGCCTTAGCTAAAGATCCTGGTCTACCATCAATAGACTGCACCATTGGACAGAGCTCTTTCTATTCAGCCGTTTGCGACACTGGATCAGCAGTCAACATAATGTCAAAAGAGGTATACAATACACTATTTAATGAACCTATCGACCCTACATATATTTTGCAGCTGGCAGACAACACCACATGAATCCTGGAGGGACTAGCAAGAAACATCACGGTTAAGATCCACACCCATTCTATCCCTACCGACTTTACGATCTTGGACATGAGAAAAGAAGATAAGACACCTATCATACTTAGAAGGCCATTCCTCAGCACCACCAAAGCTATCATCTACAATGGAACAGGCCAAGTCCACTTTCACTTCCCAGGAGAAAAGGTACGCTGTTATTTTAGAGATTATAACTCTCCTAGATTACCAACTTTCACCAGGACCAAGAAGAGAAGCCAGCGCCGCGCCTTGAGAAGCAAAGTTGAGGAGGAAAAAGCGAAAGAAAAATCAACTACACCTGAAGAACATCCACAACCAACCAAAGTATGGAAGAAAAAGGAGATCCCCTCAACCGAATCATCAACATTAGAAGAGGCAACATCTGGGTCCCCATCAGGATCCACTGAAGAACCCTCAACATGATGACCACAAGAAGTCTTGTTCGGATGACTTTAAACTCCGTACCCTCGCCATAAGGTAACAATGGTAGTTATCTAATTACTCTAGTATATTTATTCTTTTGCATGTTTAGAAAAGAAAATAAAAATTCTTTACTGCTTTATTATAAAACCTTAAAAAGCTCCAAAGGATTAGGCTTATGATTTATCCCGTAAGAATATTCACTATGGTAGCACAAAAATAAATTCCCTTTTCTTTGCATTATAAATAGAAAAGCATAAAAATATAAGAATCATGCTACACATTCATATCTGCTCATAAGAATAATCAATTACGCATCTGGCTGATCGCTAACCCCTTATCATATTCGAGCCTCGAGTTTTGGTTTTCTTTTTGGAGTACACTTTTACAGGACTATACTATGAAGGAGTGAGACAGGACAGTGGGTCACCACTGCTATGCTTACTCTAAAAATATCATTCAAGCGAAATATGGTGAACATCTAGCTTGGGGAGGAGCATCCCCTAGTTATTAGGTAACTATACCTATTCGATTTATCGAGTCTATCTTATAGTTATAAAATACCAAAAATATGTGGGCACATGAAGGTCCACCTTTGTTGAGTCTTTTAAGAGTCTTTAGTTAAATAAAAACTGAAAAGCAATAAAAAGAAGTTTTAGTCAGTCTTAGTTAATTAGAGTGTGTCTAGAGTCAACTATGAACTAGAAATTTTTGACTTGGAGATGATGAATAATTGCTCTGTTAGAATTCTTTCAAGTACCTAGTTTTTAACCTTGAGTTCTCCTAAGTTTTGGACATGATTACTTTAACTTGATAATTTACTCTGAGCCTAAAACTTGTGGAGTAATATGCTTGAGCTAAGTCTAGGTGATTGACGGATATGATATAAGAGAGTTTGAGCTACTATTTATCTTATTCTTGACGATGCTAAATTCTGGAGATTTATCTTTTAAAAATTTCAAACCTTTGCATGATGAGCTCTTGTATGACAAAGTTGAATTCCTACCAAAGCCATATATGAGATATATTTATATTAGGAAACCTTTGCTCATTTATGCTACTTACATGTCATTGAGTTTAGTCAACCATTGTCGTATACTTAAGTGAGTCTTGTCATGCTTTTAAAATCAAGATCACTCACACACTCCATCCACATATGCACTACTCTTACTCTAAGAGTAAAAGCGCAACCATTTTCCACTTTTATCCATTTCCACCTCAAAATATTTCTCCTACACTGGAAGAGAACACCAAAAAATATACATAACCCCATAGAACAGCCTTTGTTTATTTGCTCTAAGTTCTTTATTCAATTATTGTATCTAAGGATGCATGTGGCTATGCAAAAATAAGAAGGGAGTAAAAGATGGACAAGTGTCCCAAAGACTAAAACAATGGGTACTCGGATGCCCACCTCCCAATGAAAAAAAAAGAGAGAGAGAATAAAGATAACCCATATTTTCCTGAGAAGTTCTAAAAGTCTAAAAAAGAGGAGAGATTCATTTTGAAGAGCAAAGGTAGAATTAGACTTAGCCACCACATATACACCTATCCACCATATTTCACACACATGCATATCTTGGTTTGATTGTATGACTCGATTCTCTATAGATCCATTGTTTGACTTTACAATATATGAATTGCAAGTATGCTTATCCTTGTTTAATGCCACTCCTATAAACTCCATTATAATCCTTAGAATTAGAAAGGCATAATATCATGAATGCCTCAGTGAGATCCACAAATACCACATACTCTGAGAGACTGAGGGTGTCATACAATTAAACTCTGAGTTTTTATTACGAAAACTTGCAAAACTCTGGAATACAAGTTGAGTGAAGAATTTGAGACATAGTGTTTGACTTGATTGTTCTGTCTTTCAATTACTCAAGACCCACGTGAAGGTTAAAAGCTCTACAGTTAAAGGTAATATGGGTGAGTTTGAAAGTTAGAGCAGTTTTGTCTAATCCAGAGAAAATTTTTATTTGAGAGCTTGTCAGAATAAAAGCATTATAGCAACTCCTGATCCAACTCTAGGTTTTGCTAAGGGACTAGCAAAAGGTAAGCTTGGGGGAGTTGTTGACGGTGGATAGCATCAACATTTTATATATCAAAAGGCATGAAACACACATCAATATCTAGAAGGCTAGGGGTTTATCTAACAATTTCCACGAGTTTTGGTGATTTATCAATTTTCAGGGACTGAACCAGAAAATACCGAAAAAGAGGCATAACTACAAATCTACACTACGGAATTATCTGAAACTCAGGAATACGCCAAACTACTCTAGAAGGATCCAGAAGACACCAGAGCGAAGGAGAGACGAGGCCACCTCCAGGTGGGGCCGGCTGGCCCCCTGTGAGAAGAAGGTGCTCCCCCTTCTGGAGTCTTCTTCCACCGCCTTTGAGGATCAATCTTAGCCCTACGTGAAGTCGGTTTGATCAAACGGCTATCGTGCATCCCACCGGGCTATATAAGCGGAGCCAGACCTCCCTTGGAAACCCTAGAATTCATTCAATACCTCATTCAAGTCATTCAAGGTTGAGCCAGTTGAAGATCAAGTCATCTAGAGCTTTAAGTTCTAGTTCATAGTTTAGCATAGTTAGATCTAGATTAGAGAAAGTCAAGACATGTTAATCAGTCTTGGATTCCGAAAGTTGTCAAGAAGAGAAGAGTCTGGTACAGTTCTTAAGCTTTTCTTTCTTATTGTATTATCTGCGTTCGTATGATATTTACTAGCAACATTGTTCTTCATCTTAGTTTAATTATTATGTTTATTGTCTACTTCAATACATCTAGTTTAGTTGGTTTGCTATTATATTCATGCACTGGTTCGTATAGCGCTCATCTAGTTGATCATATGGTGAGTGGTAGGCAAAATGTAGACATGGTGTCTAGATGCTTTGCTTATCTGCGGATATCCCTAGTTGTACCGGGTAGTGAGGTAGATCGTGGGTGTGACAGACCCATTGAGTCCTTTATAGGCCTTTCCTCGTACGGTGGATTGGTAGAGTGGGATTGTTAGGTTGAGAGGAGGTTCCTGTACTCATCTTTTCCTATACATTGCTCCGATGTGTTTGGGAACTATAGTAGTATAACTTGACAATGATTTCTAGATGTACTTGCACTAGTTGATGTAGCTTTGACATGTAGTTAAATACATAGGAGTTATTTCTCTATTAATTGATTAGACAACGCTGACATGATTAGAGTGCTATGATGGATTAGTATCATTAGGAGATGACTGATTAATGGCTCGTTATTATTATCTTTATTATCTTATCTTGTGACTTACCCCTGTTATGAGTAGAGTGAATGACATTGGTTACATCATCTATTCAATGCATATACATATACATGTTATCAATACTATGAAGTAGCTTCTTAGCAATGCCTTTCCAGTGGTAGAATATAAATGACAACCTGGTAATACTCTAGGTAAAATGCTACAATGGTATAATTATCTATCCGCTTGTAGAATTATTCTTAGTTTATATTCATCTTTATTTATTTCTACCTAGTCACATAAAATGATAAGATTTAGTACCAGAGTTTATTCCTAGCTTTACAATTGGGGATGACAACCTAGTTTCACAGTTAGGAGTAAGGGTCAAGAGGCTAGTGGCTAGTTGCTAAAGACAAGTTAATTAGTACCAATATTTCTAGTGTCATTGCGTGGGATAGAGATTTGGGTTCTATTGCAGTGACGTTAGAAATGCCAACACTCCTCCTCTTACAAGATGAGCCTTGCTTCTCTTTTACTACTAAGGATAAAGAGAAAAGTGGAGAGGTACACTTGAGAGCACAAGTGAGAGGTGTAGTGTGTTGTTTCAAATGAGGAGCTCCACCCCTACTTTTATACTAGCTTGAGGTCGGTTCCAGGGCTGAGGTGAGTAAATGTCTGGCCAAACCGCCTCTGCAACCGACCAAGGGAACCGCCAGAAGAAGATGGGCCAGGCCGGCCTCTCTAGGGGTGCGGCCGTACCAGGGGTGGGCCCCCTCGGCCCCAGCTTCGGTCCATGGCCCTCTTGCTGCTCCTGGATCTCTCTCCCGTGGGTTGTTCGCCCAGTTGACATCTTGGACTTTGGGCTTTGCTTATTTTGTTGGAATACGCCTTGCTGGAAGGCGCATTCTTGTGACATTTTCCTCTTTTTCTTGTATGTTTCCTGTAGGACAATAATTCTCCAATACAAGTGGAAATAGGTCAATAGTAAAGGTATATGTGAATATTTCTATGATAATTCTCCCTTTTTGGATAATAGTTGGCGGTTAAAGTATGTCGGTAATTACCGCCAACAAAATCCCCCAAGCTTACCTTTTGCTCGTCCTCGAGCAAAGCTAAGAACTTGGTTGTTGATCGAGAAGTTGCTACAATGTCGATTATGTTTCACAAGTGCCAGGATTATAACAAAATTTTCTTCCTTGATTTAAATAAATTGGTTTTCATACTCATCCCCTTTTTACTTGTCACTTGTGGGGCTTCTGGCTATCACTTTATCTTTAGGTTGGTATTTTAGCAAGAGAGGTAAACATAGATTTTGTATACATTCTACTCTTTGAATTGCTTTCTTCCCGGAGTTTATTTTTTTGTATGAAGAGCAAAGTCAAATGATGAGATCATAGCAAATTACTAAGCTATACACTTTTGATCGGAAGGAAGTTTATTACTATTTTTTTTCCTTTTTGAACTCCTATGCATGATTATCTCTTTTCTGTCTTTCTGAGAAGTGGGGGCTATCTCTCTGACGGGTACTTTTTGTACCCATTTTTTTCACTCAGGCGGGTGTCTTTGCACCCCTTGTTTTATTCTCTCTTTTTTTTGGCACACACCTTTTTGGTATGGCATCTTTTATTGTCTCATGCTTATTTGGCATGGCATCTTTTTATAGCCCACACTCTCTTTTTTTGACTTCTAAGAGAAAATCAATACATAGAGAACAAAGATTGATTTTCATTATGTATGTGAATTCCGATCATGGGTGCATAACAAAGCAATCTACTTTAGATCATATCAAAGAACTTTGGTTTTTATTTAATTTTTAAAACTCCTGGTATTCAAGCTTTTCTCGAGTAAGATTGTAATAAATTTTTAGTCATACCAAATCAAGCTTAATACCATCCCTAGACTAGATCAAGCTCTATGCATCCCACTAAGTTTTCAAGTTTCTAGAGTGAATATTTTAAAACCAATAAAAACTTAAACCTTGAAAGAAGACTAAGTTATAAGCTAAGCACAGATGAATCATAAAAGCGGCGAACTATTCTTTATTTTAACAAGGGAAAACTATGCATAGCATAATTCACATATTTGGAGTGGAATTTATTTTCATCATCATCATTTATTATTATTATTATTATTATTATTATTATTATTATTATTATTATTATTATTATTATTATTATTGAGAAGTGAGGAGGTATTACCTTTATTCAGGGTCCTCCCCAAGCTGGCTTGAGACCTATATGTTAGTGAAGATAATCTCTCCCAAGAGATTTTATACTAGTCATGTTTTTGGTTCAGTGGTCAAATGTTTAACTTAGTATCTAAGCTCCATACTTATATATGAAACTTATGAAGATATGATTGATCATGAACCATATTTGTAAAAACTTTTATGGGTAAGAGATTTTATTTTTTATATTATGGTTAGTTTTCATGATCCTTTGTAAACTAGAATTTGGTTCACTGATCAAATCGACAAGTGTCAA
This sequence comes from Chrysopogon serrulatus, assembly GCA_015844335.1. NCBI lineage: Eukaryota > Viridiplantae > Streptophyta > Magnoliopsida > Poales > Poaceae > Chrysopogon > Chrysopogon serrulatus. The sequence goes on along the minus strand of JADLZL010002415.1, from coordinate 29,541 downwards.
GTTTTAATCGAGTAAACTTTCTATGCTAAGCACCATGCTTAAAGATAGAAAGTTTACGAGAATATGTTGGCACGATCAACATTCCTCAAACCAAAATTTTGTTTATAAGGGTCATGAAGAAGCCAATTTTAATTAATTAATTTTTTCACTATTTTAGTAATGTTAGTAGGATAACTTACCAAATTGCCTTTTGGTAGAGGTCTCTCCATTTTGAGTCTGGGGAGTAGGACTCTTCTCCTTGTCCTTGGTTTCTGAAGTAGAAGGAATATTCGTGCTTGGAGAAGGAGGCACGAATGCTGGTACTTTTGGTCGCCACACCATCTTGGTTTTCCTTGGTGGTGTTGCGGCAGGTTTTAATCTTGGGTGTGGCGGGTGGCTTTGGAACTTCCTTGAATTTTCACACCTTTTATCTGTCTTTGGTGGTGGTGTGGGTTTAGTCTTGTTTGGGGTTGGCTTGACATTTTTCTGTTCTTGCTTCCCCTTGTTCTTGGTGCTCTTTGGGAGACCACCCACCGGTAGAGGGTTAATCTCTACTTTCTTGATAACCTGAGGATTTGGCCTGTATTTGATCTTGATCATTTTGCACTGTTCCTGTCTGGGTTGTTGCTCCAGCTGGCCTCTTGTTATGGGCTTTGACTTGCGTGTCTTTCTTTGCTGTTGATTACCCTTCTTTGTTTGCCTTTTGCTAGTTGATGGGTTTGAGGGGGTTTGGAAACTCTTTTTGACTTCATGGGTCTGTGTGTAGCCGTTAAATGGGCATTTCACTCTCCATCCAGGGAACTGAAAGTGAATTTGTCCTGACCCCACATAGATAATGGCGTTGGTGGTGTTAAGGAATGGTCTTCCCAGGAGGAGTGGTACGCCATTATCTTTCCCCATGTCTAGGACAACAAAATCAGTGGGTACATAATCGTCCTGGATGCGCACCAGGATGTCCTCGGCCATTCCTTCTGCAGCCTGTACTGACTGGTCTGCCATTTGCAGTTTGAAGTCTATGGGTTGTAAGGGTCCACCGATCAGATTGTCATATGTCACCTTTGACATGATGTTCACACTGGCCCCAAGGTCACAATATGCATGTCGGAAAACCATTGGACCAATTGACCACTCTATGGTTGGCTGGCCTGGGTCTTCTTTCTTGGTGATAAAATGGACGGTCCAGAAGATACCCGTCATGGACGGAAGGCTTACCAGGCCTTGTGGTGATCATTTTGACAGATTTGAGGGGTGTTTCGGGTTGTCCCGATCCCTCCTCATTATTAGAAGGTAAAGCAGCAGTTATCTGAGCTAATTGAGTTTCTAGCATCTTATTAAAGCTCAGTTGATTTTTAACAGCAGAGGGGAGGTTTTCTATTTTTGTGTTTAAGTTTTCAAACATTTTATCATTATACGATAACTTTTTGTTCAAATTTTCATTTATTTTTGCTTAGCCTAATACCAAGTCCTTCAAGGAAGGTTGGTTCGAATTATAATTGGAATTGAAGTTCAAATTACCTCCTTGTTGGTGGGGTTGGTTATTCCATCCGCCATTATTTTGTTGGCGATACCCGTTGCTGCTATTGTTGATGTAGGCAGCTTCTTCATGGGTTTCGAGGCAGTCATTCCCCGAGTGGCCAACATTGCCACAGATTTCACACGTCATATGTGAGTCTATAGCTTGGACGTAGCCCTTCTTCATGGCCTCTTTCTCATGGGCTCTTTCGTCCAATCTTTTAAGCAGTAGGTCCATTTTTGCGACAAGCATATTTGCCTCATTGGCAGTATGCATGCCTTTTTGTTTTTGTGACTGGGACCTTTCCTCCCCCCATCCATGATTGGATAGGATTTTCTCAATCAGGGCTTTTGCCCCAGTGATAGTGAGGGAGAGGAATGCTCCTCCAAATTGCAGGCGTCCCGGATGACCCTTTGACATGGGGATTAACCCCTCATAGAAGGTTTGCAGGATCATCCAATCTTCCATCCCATGGTGTGGGCAGGCCTGGATGTAATCTTGCAGCCTGTCCCATGCTTCGGGGATGTTCTCCAAGCTGCTCTTCTAGAATGATGTGATCTTCCCTCTAAGAGTAGTTGTTTTTCCTAGAGGGAAGAACTTCGCAAGAAACACCCGGCGAGCACTTGGCCTAGGTGTCAACACTTCCGGTCCTTGTAGAACCACTGTTTCGCCTTTCCCGTGAGGCAGAAGGGAAAATGCAGAGGCGGATGGCCTCCGGTGCGACATCTTTTTTAGATGATGGTGTCGCACGACTCCGAGAACTGTTGGAGATGAGCGTTGGCATCCTCACTCGGCAAGCCACGTAATGTGCTTGCCTACACCATAGTGATAAGACCAAAGCGCGGTTCAAAGTTCTTGTCACCAAGGTTGACAGCGGGCCCATGGGCACGTTGGTGACATTGGGGACAGTACTCGTGGAGTGACTTTTCGGCCATAGCGGTGATCTCGGGTGCGGAAGTGACTGGTTCGGTTGTCGGTGAAGTACTTGAAGAAGAAACGGTACGGGGCCGAGTCTTTTTCAAGATAGCCTCTGGATTGCTGGTGAAGTTTTTCGGCAGATCGAACCCAGTCATACACTATCTGTTTTCATCTATAACAGGAGAAAACAAGAAAAGGTTATCCTATATGAACAAAGGCTACTTTTACACAAGTATATTATCCAAGTTTATGTTTTCATATAAAATCTTTCCTAGCCTTCCCCGGCAACGGCGCCAGAAATGCTTGTTGGCGTTTCTTAGCGCAGCACCGGAGTTAGAACCCTGATGACCATGCCAGAAATGCAGTTGACATTCCTTAACATCATTACTGAGAATAGAGGTAAGTCTATCCCCGGTAACGAGAAAGAAATGCTTGGGGTGATGTACCTCAGCTATCATATCACTAGATCAGCCATGATACTGAGGCACACCTCACCAGTTATTCCCTTTACTGCTACTAGTGATATACCTCTAATGATAGTTTCAGAATAGTCTGGCACGGGCACCGTGGCATACCAAGACTATTCTTACCTCTATCAAGAGAGTTATATCCCCCAATAACGTTAGGACTATAGCCCTAGCTGCTAGTGCCTCGGAGATGCTATACGGCGCACTTTCAGCATTCCTTGACGCTAGTGCTAAAGCTATATCCCTAACTACAGTAGAGAGATAATGGTGATCCGGTAAACCTTTGCAGTTTTGGATGTTAATCCGCAAGAGCACGGAGTTACCGTTGTAGCATTTCAACCCGGAGAAATCTTAGGTGTCGTATTTATATTTTCCCAAAGGAAGGCTAGTGTAGATTTTAGTATGAAACCATAATCAAGAATACTATACATTGTGTGAAAGGTAGACCAATGTTCATAACAGGGGTAAACAATACGGTTTTCATGATAGTGGACACACATATACGGGTAGATGTCTCTCAAGTGGGGAAAGATGAATGAAGCATAAAGAATAAAAGAATAAAGAATGAAAGAATATCCTACAGGAGCAATGGTCCTAATACAGCTAATGTCTTGATAGTGGATAGTCATACAAATACATGAATCAGAGATAGAGCTGTGTTTACGATGGATCGGAAGACCACCGGCCGCTGGTCTGCCAGCGAGATGGGTGGTAATTTAGACTCGAGCCAAACATGGGGGGATTACGAGGGACGGATAGGGCTGTCACCACCTACCGCCTACCCCCTCATCCGTGGACTATGAAGTGCAATCACCGGCTACCCTATACCCGAGCACCATGCCCGCATATAAAATAGCCACCCTAGCCCCTCCGGGTCTCTCACCCTACGGATGAACTAGTAAAGAACTTGGATGTTGTGCAATGAACCACCAACTCGCACATAACTCTATTCTTCATCATCTAAGTATATGAACAGTCAAGAACAGGGCTCTATATGCTAAGAACATGATATGAACACTATGAACTAGCAAACATATCATGAACAAGGCATATGAACTAGAGGTCCTATGATCTATGATCTAATCACACAAACTAGTACCTAGTTCATCTACACAAACTAGTACCTAGTTCATCTAACAAGATCATAGTACTAGAACCATACTCTAATTCTAGAACATAGCTATATTGATAAAAAGAGAAGAAGAGCATAATGGAAAGAATAGTATTCATACCAAAAGTACCCAAGATGTCTCCTCCTCTTACAAGATGAGCCTTGCTCCTCTTTTACTACTAAGGATAAAGAGAAAAGTGGAGAGGTACACTTGAGAGTACAAGTGAGAGGTGTAGTGTGTTGTTTCAAATGAGGAGCTCCACCCCTACTTTTATACTAGCTTAAGGTCGGTTCCAGGGCTGTGGTGAGTAAATACCTGGCCAAACCGCCTCTACAACCGACCAAGGGAACCGCTAGAAGAAGATGGGCCAGGCCGGCCTCTCTGGGGGTGCGCCCGCACCCTGGTACGGTCGCACCAGGGGTGGGCCCCCTCGGCCCCAGCTTCGGCCCATGGCCCTCTTGCTGCTCCTGGATCTCTCTCCCGTGGGTTGTTGGCCCAGTTGACATCTTGGACTTTGGGCTTTGCTTATTTTGTTGGAATACGCCTTGCCGAAAGGCGCATTCTTGTGACCTTTTCCTCTTTTTCTTGTATGTTTCCTGTAAGACAATAATTCTCCAATACAGAAATAGGTTAATAGTAAAGGTATATGTGAATATTTCTATGATAATTCTCCCTTTTTGGATAATAGTTGGCGGTTAAAGTATGTCGGTAATTACCGCCAACAGTCACTTTGCTCATGAGTGTAAAACTCCACCACCACAACCCTTGCCCAAGCATGCTAGACCCTTTGCTTTCAATGCTCACTATATTCTTAGAAAGAAAGAAAGTGGAAAAGTTCAAGTTATATTCTTAGATCTTCCCAACAAGAATAGGCCTAAGCAAATTTGGGTTACAAATTCACTAGTTGAGAAAGTCAAGGGTCCCTCTCAAGTTTGGGTCCCTAAACAACAAGCTTGATCTCTCTTGTGTGTAGGTGAACTACAAGACTGGTGGAAGTCATTGGTTATTGATAGTGGTTGCATTCAATATATGACCGGTGATCCTCGTATGTTCACCTCACTAGATGAAGGAGTTGACAATCAAAAGAAGATTACATTTGGAGACAACTCAAAAGATAAAATATAAGGGTTGGGGAAGATTGCCATATCAAATGATCATTCAATATCAAATGTGCTTCTTGTTGCATCATTGAGCTTCAACTTGCTATCCGTTGGTCAATTATGTGATCTTGGCTTTCAATGCTTATTCACCGAGAAGGAAGTGATTGTGTTAAAGAAAGATGATCAACAAGTGATATTCAAGGGCTTAGATACAATAATCTCTATCTAGTTGATTTCTCCTCCGAAGATGCAAACTTTAAGACTTGCTTATCCATGAAGACATCACTTGGTTGGTTATGGCATAGGAGGCTTGCTCATGTTGGAATGAACACTCAAGAAGCTATTGAAGAAGGATATGGTTAGAGGTTTGAAGGATGTTGTATTTAAGAAGGACAAGCTTTGTAGTGCATGTCAAGCTAGCAAGTGTTGACAGTAGATAACGTCTATTTTTAACCGTTATTCTTTCTTGCAAATTACAACAATATAATAGAATAGAAGGTTATTACTAACAATTTCCATGAGTTTTGGTGAATTATCTATTTTCTAGGGAAGAAAGTGCATAAATGAGGATTAAAGTGCATAAAAGCCATGAAACTTAACCGCGACGGAAAAAATCACCAGAAGGATCAGGAAGGATCTAGAAGACACCAGAAAAAGCAGAGTCCGAGCCGCGGAGAAGTGGAGCCGACCGGCCTCCCCCTGTGGGACCCACCTGTCAGCTTTTACGTACTTCTCCACCGCCTTTGAGGATGCACTTGCTAGCTTGACATGAACCCGTTAGGGTTTTTGCCCGATCTTTCGATGAGAGGCGTGGGATAACTCAATTGGTGAATGGAGATGACGTTCACGGCTCGACTACAGCCTTCCAAGACTGCGCCTTAGCAACCGATACACCACCCCAATGGCTGTCACGATCTTGTGGAGCGCGACACCCGGCCATTAGGGCACTCGTCCTGCAAGCAATCTAAAAACCAGCAAGAACAAGATAAACAAGCACTGAATTGCCAAATAAATATGAAGGTTTAAATCTAAAGTAACACGATGGTGGGGTTCTGAATACAATCAGATGGACGGTTGATCCAACACGTGCGCTGAAAGGCGGCAGCAATCTCAAACTCAACAAAACAAAACCCGATCTATTTGTGGCGGCTACGGAGGTATATGAGAGGGTAGGGGATGACCTTAGACCTGGTATGGGTCGTCCCACAACCCTAGGACGCGCCCCTATTGGGCCCCACTTGATACACGGCCCATCGGGCAACAATCAGGTGACACAGCACCATGGACATGAAAGGTCTCTATATTAAATCGATGATTCCGGCCGCCTCGGAGCAGATATGGATATGAGTCTAGATCCATATGAAAGTAGACTTTATAAGCTTTCCAACAAGTCCTGGAACATCCCAATCGGAGTGCATATGAAGTCGTGGTGGCCCGTGCAAGTTGGAGTTGTTCTACAGTCCGAATCCAATTCTAAAACGTGTTGGATTTGGACTCTTTCTTTCCTTGTGCCAAAAGTGACGTGGTGGTGGCCTGGTTGAGGACGTTAGGAATACATGGATTTGGTCCCCAATCAACTTCATGAACCATCCATGCTTCCCGGATGCGATCCACACTTCTCTTGATCCATGTAAGTACTTCAAAATAAAAATAGAGACATTTTCTGGTGCGGCAACAATTCATCAAATATATAGAATGTAAACCTAACATGGATTAACTTCACCTTTGGTTTAGAAGTAGTTAACTTGATCATATCTAAGCCAGTCATGTCCTCATCATTCTCCCCTTCTTGACAAAGAAACCGTCCCCGGTTTGACCTTAGGTGGTTGACATATTGTAGATTGCAGCAAACAAAGCTCCCCTTCTTGGGATTTATCCTGTTTCCTTGCAATAAAACTAGAGGAACTGGATATGATATGATTACAGCTATTGCCACCTTGTAGTTGATCAGATGTTTGCACAATAAAAGGAGACTTAATATTTAAACAAATATAAACTCGATGGATCATATACTCTCCTTCACAATATTTGCCAACAACATGAAAACTAACATTCGAAAAACATGGCAATTCAGACCTGGCAAAGAAATATTTCTCTAAACAACTCAGCTCACAAAGTTCATTGAACTCAATATATCCCAATGTGTGTAAAGATAATAGTGATTGAGCTTCATCATTTTTAGGTAACAATATGAACAACATGCTTAAATTCAGCACTCATTAGTTCGAAGTTTTAGATTTATTCATTAATTGTGTTGCAAAAACAAGTGCAGCTTTTATCACAAAACTCTTCATTATCACATGAAACAGCAAGCTCACAAGTTTGTGGCAAAACAAGTGCAGCATTATCATAGAACTCTTCATTATCACATGAAACGAAGAAGCTCACAAGTTTGTGGCAAAGGAAACTCGAGAAAATGGTTTTAGAATTGATTGCTCCATATTTGCAAATGTAGTGGATAAATGATGTCCCAAGGCAATAGGTTCATATGGAGGAACAACTAGAGCATTAACATTTTCATCGGCATACGAAATGGAAGAAACAAGATTAGCATGGACCACATTGTTATTGCAAGTATCTTTGTGATGACAACATCTACTTTTTTCAGCAATACAAGCAAGCAAAAACAAGTGAGAGATGTGGCTATATGTTTCATGTATAAGTATGGTTTGAATTTTAGAACTGAGCCCTTTCATAAACATGGTCATAACATCTGCCATGCAAGCATTTAACCCACCAAATAATTGACAAATGTTAAAAACATGGTAGTATGCCTTGACAGTCCTACTACCTTGTTCTAATTTCTCTAGTTTGGCAAGCAAATGATCGGCATAGTAGGCGGGAATATAGATATCTCTGAAAAGAACTTTGAAACCATGCCAAGATTGAGGAATTTTGTTGTGCCGACAAATGTGTTTCCATTCATTCAAAGCATATTTGGTTAAAGCACTAGAAGCAGCAAAAATCATTTGTTGTTCAGACAAGTCGTGCTTATCAAATTCATTATCTACACCCGGCTCCCATTCAATATATGCATGAGGATCATAGTTTCCTTCAAAGTAAGGTAGTGCAGATTTTATTCTATCAAGAAAAAACATCACAAGCCTCATGAATACCATGCTTGTCATTAGCCACGCCATGAGCCAATTGGGGATATGCAACCCGAGAAGATCCATCTTTATTTTCCACGTGAATCCCTGCCATGATTGGAAGAAAACACACAATAATATGTATGCTCCTATCAACTAGTAGGATCCGGTGGTTGCAATTTTTCACTCTCAACCTATTCAAATAAAACTCTTACGAGTTCTTACCAAGCCAAACAGGGAGGTGATGGTAACCAACAAGATGGCAACTTTTGAAAGAAGATGTATCGACGCCGTAGCAACAACACCTGTCAAGTTGTAGTCGGATATGTGGAGCTGTAGGTTGGCTTACAAGTGATGCACAAGGATAGCTAGAATTAGTGTTCAACGGCGGTACTATGCTGGTCCTAGGTAAGAACATACTAGAGACGCGAGCCTGGACACAAACGAAGTCACAGGACACCAAAGAAAGCAAGGCACTGTAAGGATAAAATATCAATATGCTTCTGAAATAATGGATTGAAATGGAATACTAAAATTTGATTCTTGTGACTATATATTTGCTTTGAGTATGCGAGAATAAATTATATCTCTTTTCCTTTCTTTTTTTCTTTCTTGCTTTTTTCTGATTTTTTCAACTCTTTTTTTTCACAACTCCCTCAAATCTGAATATTAAGAACAGACAACATATGTCTCTTTTGTTTTCAGCAAAACAAGGCACAAGATTTGTTTGCACAAACCAATCAGATTTTGGTGCTTGTTAGAATCTGGCGAAGATGGATATTGGTGTCAATGGCGTAAAAAAAACAAAGGTGATGGTGGTGATGCTAGTGGTGATGATGACAAATAAAAAAAGCGTTGTATGAATGTGAAGATGATGAAAATAACAAGCATGGAATATGTGTGCTTTGGCTGCAACGTAGATGATAAAGGAGAAGTGACTAAAACGTGACAAGAACTCGAAACTCTAGTGTACTAAACACTAAGACCAGCAACACGACACGATGATGCAACCACAAATTCAACAAGCATAAACTTGGTAGTAATAGCAAAAGGCTCAAAGTGTTTTTTTTTGGACAAAAGGAAAAATGAATCTACTATTTTTTTTGTGAGGTTTTCTCTAGACTATAGGAAAAAACAACAATAATAACTAATCTCTCCCCGATCAAACCTTGCTATGATTACCAACCGATATGAACCCGTTAGGGTTTTGCCCCGATCTTTTTCGATGAGAGGCGTGGGATAACTCAATTGGTGAATGGAGATGACGTTCACGGCTCGACTACTGACCTTCAAAGACTGGCGCCTTAGCAACCGATACACCACCCCAATGGGCTGTCACGATCTTGTGGAGCGCGACACCCGGCCACTAGGGCACTCGTCCCGCAAGCAATCTAAGAACCAGCAAGAACAAGATAAACAAGCACTGAATTGCCAAATAAATATGAAGGTTTAAATCTGAAGTAACACGATGGTGGGGTTCTGAATACAATCGACGGACGGTTGATCCAACACGTCTTGTTGAAAAAGCGGCGAAGAATCGCTAACTCAACAAAACAAAACCCGATCTATTTGTGGCGGCTACGGAGGTATATGAGAGGGTAGGGGATGACCTTAGACCTGGTATGGGTCGTCCCACAACCCTAGGACGCGCGCCCCTATTGGGCCCCACTTGATACACGGCCCATCGGGCAACAATCAGGTGACACAGCACCATGGACATGAAAGGTCTCTATATTAAATCGATGATTCCAGCCGCCTCGGAGCAGATATGGATATGAGTCTAGATCCATATGAAAGTAGACTTTATAAGCTTTCCAACAAGTCCTGGAACATCCCAATCGGAGTGCATATGAAGTCGTGGTGGCCCGTGCAAGTTGGAGTTGTTCAGGTCGAATCCAATTCCAAAACGTGTTGGATTTGGACTCTTTCTTTCCTTGTGCCAAAAGTGACGTGGTGGCCTGGTTGAGGACGTTAGGAATACATGGATTTGGTCCCCAATCAACTTCATGAACCATCCATGCTTTCCGGATGCGATCCACACTTCTCTTGATCCATGTAAGTACTTACGAAAATAAAAAGCAGAGACATTTTTAAGGTGCAGCAACAATTCATCAAATATATAGAATGTAAACCTAACATGGATTAACTTCACCTTTGGTTTAGAAGTGGTTAACTTGATCATATCTAAGCCAGTCATGTCCTCATCAGAAACCCTAATTTCTATCTAGTAGATCTAGGCTAGCAATCACGAGAGGCTAGTTCAATCTAGAACTAGTTCTTGTTTAGAGATTAGAGAGATGAGTTGGAGAGTAGAGTTCTGGAGGAGTTCCGGCTTGTCGGTGCTTCTTTGTTGCTATATTCTTCAAGATCAACCTTCCTCGCCCGAAGTTTGCATCTTGAGATCATTTGGTAGTCAACTTTTGGTTAAAGTAAGTGTTTTGTTCATATTATTCTTCTAGTTTGCAACTCTTATGGAGTACTTCGATCTTGATAGCTTCTTGATTGAAGTAGTACTCATAGCGTAGACGTGGTGTTTAGGCTATGTTTACTTGTGAATGTCTCCTGATTTTTTGGATAGTGGTAGCTCACGAAGGTAACTTATAGCTTCGTTGAATCCTCTGTAGTCCACTTCCCGTTAATAGGTTTGGCAAGCAAAGGTGCTTGGTAGGAGAGAACTCTAATTTCTACTCCCATCTTATTAAGTTATCGCTCATGATCATATGATATAAAACAACCACTTTCAAAGACCAAAACTTGATAATTCACATCGTTCTCCTTATTCTCGCTATTTTCTAGCTTGATTGTGCACTGGGTTAAGTTTATAGACTTAGTCATCATCATCTACTGTTCCTTTGGGTTCGATATTTAAAACTGGGTTTATCTTGGTGAAGTGCTACAACGGTATTGTATCTGTGCGTTTGCGGACAATCTTATTTCTTGTGTGCATTTAACTAATACCAACAGCAAGCAAGTTGCCAACACTCATCCATCCAAAGCATACATGTCAACATCCAAAGTGCTAGAGTTACTTTATATGGATCTATTTAGACCTACAACCTACAAGAGCTTGGGAGGCAACCTATATTGTATTGTGATTATTGATGACTATTCAAGATACACATGGGTATTCTTTCTTCATGACAAAACTGAAGCCGCTCCATCATTCAAGAAGTTTTCCAAGAGAGCACAAAAATGAATTTGAGACCAAGATCAAGAAGATAAAAAGTGACAATGGAAAAGAGTTTGACAACACAAAGATTGAAGAATATGTGATGAAGTTGGGATCAAGCATGAAGTCTCTTCAACTTACAATCCACAACAAAATGGTGTGGTAGAGAGGAAGAACCGGACACTAATCACCCTTGCAAGAACAATGCTTGATGAGTACAATACACTGGAGAGGTTTTGGGCCGAAGCTATCAACATCGCATGCTATGCGGCCAACCGACTGTTCCCTCACCGGTGGTTCAACAAGACCCCATATGAGTTGCTCAATGGGAAGAAGCTGGATATCTCTTTCGTTCGGGTGTTTGGTTGCAAATGCTACATCTACGAGAAGCGGCAACACCTAGGGAAGTTCCAAAGATGTTGCGATATTGGCTTTCTTATTGGTTACTCATTGAAGTCCAAAGCATATCGAGTATTCAACCATGCCACCGGCTTGGTAGAAGAAACATATAATGTGGAGTTCGATGAATCTAATGGCTCCCAAGGAGCACATGAGAATCTTATGATGTAGGTGATGAACCATTGAGGGAGGCTATAAAGAATATTCTAGTTAGAGACATCAAGCCCAAGGAGGATGAAGATGAAGTACAAGTGATAGATCAACCCTCTTCATCCCGTGTGCCACAAGATGATGATAAAGATGGGAGAAATCCAAATGAATGCATTCCTATCTCCTATGAATAAAGAGTGGCACAAGCTCAAGATGTTGAGGCTCCACAACCTCCTTCCCAAGTGGTTGATAGAAGGATAACTCCTCTACTCCAAGCACATCCACAAGATCTCATCATCGCAAGTCCAACAAGGGGTGTAATGACTCGCTCTCAAAAATATGCATCTTTTATTGAACATCACTCTTTTACCTCTTGCATTGAGCCTACTAGCATAGATGAAGCTCTTCAAGATCCAGATTGGGTGAATGCTATGCATGAAGAATTGAATAACTTCACCCGCAACCAAGTGTGGACACTTGAAGAGTGGCCCAAAGGTGCAAGAGTCATTGGAACAAAGTGGGTGTTCCACAACAAGCAAGATGATCAAGGTGTGATCATGAAGAACAAGGCAAGACAAGTTGCAAAGGGGTTCTCTCAAGTTGAAGGCTTGGATTTTGGAGAGACCTTTGCACCAGTTGCAGGATTTGAAGCCATTCGTATCCTTCTTGCATATGTATCTAATTACAACATTAAACTCTTTCAAATGGATGTGAAAAGTGTATTTTTAAATGGCTTTATAAATGAACTAGTCTACGTTGATCAACCTCCCGGATTTGAAGACCCTAGATATTCTAATCATGTGTATAGGTTGTCCAAGGCATTATATGGGCTAAAGCAAACCCCAAGAGCTTGGTATGAGCGCCTTCGGGACTTTCTTATTGAGAAGGGCTTCAAGATTGGAATGGTGGACACCACATTATTCACCAAGAAGCTTAATGGAGATATCTTCATTTGTCAAGTCTATGTTGACGATATCATATTCGGCTCAACAAATGAAGACTATTGCAAAGAGTTTGGTGACTTGATGTCAAAGGAATTTGAGATGCCTATGATTGGGGAGCTTATATTCTTTCTTAGTTTTCAAGTGAAGCAAATGAGAGAAGGGAATTTCATCCCTCAAGAGAAGTATACCAAGAATCTTCTCAAGAGGTTTAATTTTGATGAATGTAAGCATATCAAGACTCCAATGCCATTCAATGGACATCTCGACCTAGATAAGAGAGGTAACCCGGTTGACCAAACTCTCTCCCATTCTATAATTGGTAGTTTGTTATACTTGACCGCATCTAGGCCCGATATCATGTTTAGTATGTGTATGTGTGCTAGATTCCATGCTAACCCTAAGGAGGCTCACTTAGTTGCGATAAAAAGAATTCTTAGGTACCTTAAGCACACACCAAGCATTGACCTTTGGTATCCCAAAGGAGCTAGTTTTAACCTTATGAGCTATTTCGATTCGGATTATACTGGTTGCAAAATTGATAGGAAAAGCACACCCGAAGGGTGCCATTTGCTTGGTAGATCACTAGTGTCTTGGTCCTCAAATAAACAAAATAGTGTGGCTTTGTCAACCGCCGAGGCGGAGTACATAGCCGTGGGAGCTTGTTGTGCACAAATTCTTTATATGATGCAAACCCTTCTAGACTATGGTGTAGTTCTAAAAGGGTACCTTTGTTGTGTGATAATGAGAGCGCTGTAAAACTTGCTAACAACCCGGTTCAACACTCTTGCACCAAGCACATCGATATCCGTCATCACTTCCTTAGAGATCATGTTGCAAAAGGAGATATATCTTTAGAGGGGGTAAGGACAGAAGATCAATTGGCGGATATCTTCACAAAACCTTTAGATGAAGCACGGTTTTGTAAGTTGACGAATGAGCTCAATGTACTTGATCTAAGTAACTTTAGTAAAAGATGAGCTTGTGTTGTCGGTTGCATTGCATTTGTAATATAACCATGTTTAATTTATGTATTACACGTAGAGCTTGGCTAACTTGGTTAAGATAACCACCCAAAGCGTGTGAAGAAGCTTAACCAAGGACAAACTTGATGAGCGACTAGATTCAATTTAAAGTATTGCATTGCATATGGATGTGTGTTTGTTTTGTCGTTTCTTTTTGGTTAAGTTTGAGCATCCGCTGTGTTAGATCCACCGATAGGGAGAGCATTTGACACTTCTATTGGTTATATAATCTATTTGGTGGCCATACGATGTCTTCTCGTTCATTCTTATCACCTATCTTCCCTAAAAATCCATATAGCCTAAGGCAAACTAATTTGAAATTGAGGGTTTGAGAGAGGCATTACCAGTCCCAATCTAGTGTTTATTGGGCTCTTTGTCAGTTGGGACTTGGTTGGGAAAGGTTACGGCAAAGTTACGTTGAAGATCGGGGTCAATTGCAGCATCGGATGCTTTGCATCGGACAACTTCCGAGAGTCACCGGGGCGCGTTCGGCGCATGCCGCATGATGGCTTGCGGCACGGGGAGGCATCGGACAATGAATAGTGATCCAACTACGTCCGGAATTTTGGAGTCTGCGCGTCCAATGAAAGTTTGAAATTCAATCCTAGCTGGCTGCTACTCATCGGACGCTGGGGCGCGTCAGATGCCGACTCACCGGATGCGTCCGACGCCCCTGAGCTGGTTTTTAAACCTTACTGTGTTACGTCCGGAGCTTTTTCGCGCATCCGATGACCTGTTGAAGACCATGAATAGCTTTATATCTTCTTCTGACCGGTGGGGCCGCCGTCTTCTCCTTCGTTTTCAAACCGCCACCGCACGCGCAGCGTTCCTTTTCTTCTTCGTCGTGCACGAACCACCGCCGTTGCCGTTCCTCGCTGCGCGCCATCCTCACCCGCCTGCGCCTCTGCTCGCCCGCGCGTTCGCCATCGTTACCTGCTCCATCCTCACGCCTGCGCCACCGTCTTTGCCTTTGCTCCTTTGCGGCGTGCACGCCGAGCCGCCCTTGCCGCGCAGTGCCAAACCCTAGCTACGCGCTCGCCTTTGAGCCTCTCCTCCACCACCATTGTCTGTCGACCACTGCTCTCCTCGAGGCCTCGGCTCTTCTTCCTCTTCGACGGGGATCCTGTTCCGGCTGGCTGACTCTCTTGTAGGGTGAGTTTCTCGCCCGCCTGCCACATGTTCGATGAAATGCTCCTTTGGCCTGACCTTATGTTTCACTGCAAAACACCCTTCGCCCTCACTCCTTTTCATTTGCAGCGACTCTCCGTACATCTCTGGTGCCTCACCATGTCACTTCTCGTCTCTCCTTCGCCAGATTCCTGCTTGACCGAAGGTAGCACACCATTCCTCTACCTCTTACCCCACTTGCTTGCTTCCTTCTAGGGTTTCATCTCTCTAGCCATACATATGCTTATATATCCTTCCTATTCCATCCATTGCAATGAGGCGTCGGTTTGTGGGCCGTGTAATTGACTAGGTTGTTTGACGATGGCGGAGGAACTTCGGGGCCAAGCCAGCGAGTATGGATTGAGCCAAGCCTCTTGAGTGTCGATCTTGTTTCTCGAGGCGGTGGTTCTTAGTGTTTGCTGGCGATTTTGATGACCGTGATTCTCGGCAATGATGGTTCTTGAGTCAGGGGGAGCTTCCGTGGTTATTTGGTAGTTTCTCTTTTCAGCGGCCGTTCTTCTCTTGACAGTGGCAGTTGAGCGCTCGTTCTTGTCACCATGAGGTGCAAAAACGTCGGTGAGTCTGGGGGTGACGAGTCTCCACCTCGTCCTCGTTAGCCGGAGAAGCGGCCGGAGGTTGAGCAATCGAAGAAGAAGCGCACACGAAGCCGAGCATGAGGCAAGCAAAGAACACTAGCAAAGTGGCAAAGGCAGCGAGAGAGAGAGCCGAGAGGTGGTGGTCTCCATATTGGTGGCCACCACATTGGTGGCTGCTGCCGTGAGAGGCTTGAGGGCTATCAAAGTGGCCACGAGAGGCAGGAGAGGAGGCAGGGCCGAGGGCAGGCCGAGCCGAGGTGGTGCGTAGGGAGACCGAGGCACCGAGCATCCCACTGGGCATTCCAATCGTGCTCGCACACAGGCTTCACCACTGGCAGTTGCAGAGAGACACTGTCGTGGTGCTCGTGCTCCTAGGGTTCCTCGTGCACAGGTAGTCGTTCACCTTGACCTGAGGGACATCAGCACCAAGAGGGTTCAGGAGCTTTGCCGTGTGTCTCTTAAGCAGTGGTTCCCCCTAGAGAGACAGCCTGGAGTCGAGCACTTCCACACCACCCTTCACAAGGACTTCTCTGAGCTTACTTGAGTACTCGGGTCCCGTTTGGAGGTCACCGTGTATGCCGGCTTGAGCAGATCGTTGAGATTATCGGAGAGCACATCTGCCCCCACTTGACCTACCTTCCGGGGCTTGGAAACATGCTTGGTAGGATAGGCACGTACGTGGAGTCCTGGGTCTGAGAGTTCTATGCTACAGTTTGGATTGACCCGAAAAATGACTTCATTCAGTTTAGCTTCCGGGGGTGCCCCCCCGGATTGGCGATGATGAGGCTCGGCGGCTCCTTCACTTGACTCACTTCGGCACCAGACTTCACCAGCTCTGCTTTCCACTGATTGACCCCCCTCAACGTCCTCACGGTGGTCTCCGTCTCGAGACCGACGATGTTCGTCCTTTGTTTGGGGATGACTTTAGAGAGGGATCTAGCAGGATGACCAAGGACTTGACTCCCATAGCTCATGTGTTTGATTTGATCATGAGGAGGATAGTTCTGCTTTGGGGGTACAGAGAGGGTCTCACTTACCTACAGCAGTGGCTTCTGTACCACCTCATCTCACAGCTTGAGTTTGACATTTGGGATCTGATGCTTTATGAGATTGAGGATGTGATCTACGAGGGATTTAGGGGCAAGAGGCACCTTTTGTATGCTCACTGGTTGACTTCTCTAATCTATATGGCCATGCGGTCAATGCCTTCGTCTGCAGTTTAGGAGTGGAGTGGCAGTACTACAGAGTTTCCTTACTACGACCTCTCCTAGCTCATCCGGGCTCTGTCCTGAGTTACACCTATCTGCTAGAGCCGGGAGGCCATTGTCCAGAGTCACCGCCGGCGCGGGATGCCACCATTCGAGACCTTGTAGAGGCCGAGCTTGCAGAGCTTGAGGAGTAGGAGGCACAGGGGGTCGAGACACAGCTCGACCTAGACCCATCTGACAGTGACGATGCGGACTACCAGCCTATCCCTGAGGTTCCACCCCGTGCTCACAACGCCGAGGCTAGTAGTTCCTGCTCTGACCCAGCCTTACTTGAGATGCTTGTGCGTCTTACTTCTGGTCAGCAGTGTCTCGAGCAGGAGCGTCGTCAGGACAATGACATAGTGTTAGCTCAGCTTGCGGAGATCGGGGCCCGGCAGGGGCGCTTTTCAATAGGAGCTTGAGCTCATATGCGAGAGAGAGGCCCAGCCCCGGCACCTTTAGCTCTATGGTCATATCTCGGGCTTGGTTCGGGGCGATCGGGATTACTATTCCTTAGGTGCGAATGACTCCGTGTTACAGCTCGGTGGGCTTCAGAGTTAGCCTCGGCCAGTGGAGCTCACGAGTCTACCGATTCAGTTTCCACAGGGCTTTGCTTTCACCCTAGGCGAGATGGCCTCAGCTTTTCAACCTGGTAGTTCTCAGACTCAGTTTCCACAGTTCACTCGGGGGTCTCGGGCGATGCGCTTCGCCTACTCGGCCAATTCCATGATCCTTGGTAGCGTCCCGGGTTTCACTCCTATTCAGACGGGGTTTAGGCCACTTTTACTTAGAGTCAGCTCCTTCCTTCTCACACTCTTGGAGCTTCCTATAGTGGTGACAGGCTGCCCTACACCGTCCTACGTCATAGCTGCCACTCGGGCGACCATGGTCTCCGCTTGACTCTAAGGTCGTGGCAGGGCACCGGCGAACCACCGAGACACTTCCGTCATCGGTTGCCTCATCCGAGCCTCCCCTAAGTCAGCCACCACCTATTACTACTCCTCCGGACACTTCGGTGGCGGTGGCAGCTCTGTGTTAGTCGGTCGGCCTCTTCCTACTGATTACTACCTCCGAGGCACTTGAGGCAGGTGGCGGCGGCGATGGCGAGAGGCGTACTAGTGATCGTGGCTCCTACTCCTCCAGTTCCACCAGTTTCTGAGCCACAGGGTCAGGCTACCACCACTAAGACACAGCAGACCGACCCTATCACCACAATAGCTATGTTTGAGGTGACAAAGCGCTCCTCGGGACCCGACTCACTGCCGATCCACCCCATGACTCTTAGGTTTTGGTGCTTGACGCCAAAGGGGAGAGGGATCGAGTATGATAGATTTAGGGGAGGCGTGTGAGGGGAGTTGGTTCTTTTGGTGTGATACTCATGCATGCATATTATACATGCTTTTGGTTTCATGTGAGATACTTGTTTATACTTTTGTATGCTTTTGGTGGTGTGTAATATATGATATGACTTGTGACATGTGGTTTATCTAGTGCTCTCTACTTGATATATCTTTATATGTTATGCCATGTTATTTGTCGTTGCTTATTTACTATATATCATGTTCTATCTTCATTCAAATGAGCTTCGTGTTTCGTACACGCATTTCATCCCTATTCTTTCAAGTATGTTTGTTGACTTGGTTCGTATAAGCTTTACTAACCCTTGATCTTATTGCCAAAAGCTTATACAAGTTAGATTTTTGAAAACCTTACTTTACTCATACTCAAGGTTGTTGTCATTAATCACCAAAAAAGGGGAGATTGAAAGCAGCTAGGCCCCTAGATAGGGTTTCGATGATTAATGACAACCGTTGATTACTATGACTAACGTGTGTTTTGCAGAGACGGTAGAATGTTAGGTCATGGTAATGCCAGTTAATGGACATTACGGTTTTCATGCCCCCTAATTGTGAAATCGTTTTGGTTTTCAAAGGATGGACGATAAGGTTAAGGACGGCTAGTTCTGAGTGTCGATAGAGTTGGTGCCGATGCGGGACCAAGACGGTTCCCTAACAACATGACTACCATTTAGACGGACCCACAAGACAGAGGCAAGAAGACCGATTCCAAGTATAAGACGTCCTGTCCTAGTTAGACGTATAGAAAGTAACTTCTGTAATAGGAACAGAACTATCTCTACTAAGTCCGACTAGGATTAGAACCAAAGCTCTGGCTCCTTTCTCTCATAAAAACGAGCCAGAGCATCCTCTTTGTAACAAGCGACAGACAACACACAATCAGACATCAATCCAACGCAAAAGGCCAAGGCCGACTGGAGTAGAGCTTTTACTCGACGACGAGGGCTCGAACCAGGATAAACCGAGTGTCTCTTGTGTCAACAGCCGAGTTCTAGTATTCGCCGAGATCCGAATCGACTGCTACGGGAACCCGTGGCAGGCTATCGGTGGCTAAACACCGACAGCTGGCGCGCCAGGTAGGGGCCTTCGGTGAATTCAACGTCAAGGGCTCAGTGGACCTATACACGATGCTTTTCCCAAAGGGCTCAACCTTCGTCTTCGGAAGCTGGGTCTGCGAAGCAGACGATCGTGGAGCGCTCCACGGTCGACTACTTCCGGAACCTGAACTGGAGATATCTGAAATTTTTTCTGAACTCAAGCTAACGGAAGAAGAGGTTCCAGAACCAAGTACTCAAAAAACGCCGAGTTCTTTCTACTTCGGCATCAACAATGCGGCACGGACGTATCAGAATATTACTCGAAAAGCGATGGGATATGATGATACAACTTCAGGCTAAGATAAGTACTCAGTTCCCCTCCTTTTTCAATATGAAAGATCATTAGATGAGGAAGGGTCCGACTACTCGCTCGATGTACACAAAGAAGTCTACATGATTAGGCAACCCCTGGTACCAACAGTCCAACCCGACTACAGATCATCGGAGGAATCAGAAGCCGATATCCCACCCAATTCCATAACTAGAGATGGAGAAACAGAGAGCCAAAAGGCAGCAAGAGAAAGAAGAAACAAGAAAAAGGGAGGAAGATGGAATCGAGTTCAAGAACGCAGAGAAGCATGGCGCAAATACGAAGAAGAGTTAGCCGAGTACAATGAAAGAAGAGCCAAAAAAGAAGCCGAAGAAAGACGAGCCACAGCAAGGGCCAGACTTGACCCCATCAACAAAATACATGAGTTAATCGATGAAATCGACGCTATACAACGACCAAGTGAAGAAGAAGCCAAGCTCGGGGAACCTACTCGGAACAACCGCACAAACGATACAAGACGACCGAGTACCTCCTCATCGTATACCTTCCGAACAAACAAGCCAAAGAAGTCGGAGAGTTTCCACATTCGAAAGACTATCCGTCCCCGGATCAAAGCGAGAAGAACTCAACCACATCACGATTGGGCTGAGAGAGAACGAGAAAAATCGCGATAGGCTACCAACCCCTTCTCGAAGCCCTCCCGGATCTATTACAAGATATAATAGCCGAGGCGATTCCGACTATAAACCGGAAAAAGTACCCGACAGATTCCCCTTTGCTGCGGGGAAGGCTACTCACGGTCGGACTACCTCACAAATTTAAGCCGTCAAACCACTCAAAATACGACGGCAAAGACAGAACCAATGCAATGGCTCAGAATCTACTCTCAATCAATAGAATTAGCCGGGGGAGATGACGACATTAAGGCATTATTCTTTCCAATGGCAATCGAAACTCTACCACTACAATGGTTCGACAAGATACACCCAGGCTCAATCAAAACATGGGGATCTTCAGAAAGCTTTTTGCGAAACTTTCGCAGGAATACTCATACACCCAATAACACAAGCTGAGTTGAAAGGTTTAAAACAAAATCAAGGAGAGAGCCTCAGGGATTTCTATAGAAGATTTAGAGAACTGAGGGCACAAGTACACGATATTACCCGAAAGGGAAGTAATTGAAGCATTCTCATATGGCTTGAGAGTAAGATGGATGTTCCACGATTTCTGCAAAGAAAACCCATGGACAAACGAAGAGTCCAAAAGAACAGTCAAAAAGATGATTACGGCAGAAGAAAAGACACGGGAGAGATTCCCAGATAATAGAAACAACTAAGATAGAAGAAACAACTTCGATAGAAAAAATAACTCGGAGAGAGACAGGACAACTCAGGAAGATAGAACAACTCGGACAACAGACAAGAATACCACAATAAGAAGAGATATTCGGATAATACATTAGTCGCTACCGAAAGAAAGAAATTCTACCCAGCTAGAAAATTTGAAGAACTCGAGAAGATAAAATGCATCTATCATCCAATAGGAGTTCACCCAATGGGTGAATGTCGAATATTCCAAGAAAAATATATGAAGAAAGATAGACAGGAAAAAGAAGAAAACAGAGAAAAGAAAGAAGAAGATAACGATCCAACAGACAACGGGTTTTAAAATCCAAGAGCAACAATAGCAGTAATATTCTCAGGAGTCCCGGGGTCTAGAAGCAAGCAAGAAGACAAACTGGCGTGGAGGACAATCATGGCAGCAGAACCAGCCGTTCCACGATATCTAAACTGGTCTTAATATCCAATCCAGTTTTCACGAGAGGATCAATGGACAAGTGCCGAAAACGCAGGGCTATACCCACTAGTACTCGGACCAACGATCGCAGCTACAACAGTATACCAAAGTACTCATCGATGGAGGAGCAGGACTCAACATCATTTTTTCAGATACCCTAAGGAAGATGGGGCCAGAATTCTCAAAAATGATTACACCAACAAGTGTACCTTTCTACAGAATAGTACCAGGGAGGCCAGCAATGCCCCTCGGGCAAATAACTCTGCCAGTGACATTTGGAACTCCGACAAATTATCATAGAGAACTCATCAAGTTTAAAGTTGCAGATTTTGAATCATCTTATCATGCAATATTGGGAAGACCAGCGTTGGCAAAATTCCTGGCTATTCCACATTACCCTTACTTACTACTCAAAATGCCAGGACCACATGGAGAACTCTCTCACAGAGGGGACCTAAAAACGTGCCTACGAGTGCGATGTGCAAGCCATACAGATATCTTCAAAAGTACAAGGAGAAATCAACTCGGCAACAGCTAAAGAATAGAAGAATTGGAAATTCCCGCCAAAAAACAAGTCACCCTTACCACAGCTGAAGGAGAAGGCACCAAAAAGATTGATCTAGGGACCGGTGACCCATCCAAGACAGCCACTATCAGTGCTCATCTACCTATCAAATAGAAACTCACGCTCACCAACTTCTTACGGGATAACAAGGACATATTCGTTTGAAAACCAGCTGATATGCCAGGAGTCCCAAGGGAGTTGGCTAAGCACAAAATTGAAGTCAACAAAAGAGCAAGACCAATTAAGTAGAGATTACGACGCTTTTCACCTGACAAGAATGAAGCAATAAAGAAAGAAATAGCCAAATTACTTGGCAAATTCTTCATAAGAGAAATTTTACATCCAGATTGGCTAGCTAACCCAGGTTCTAGTACACAAAAAAGAACACGGATAAATGGCGCATAATGCGTCGACTACACCGATCTCAATAAACACTGTCCAAATGTTACCTGAAGGTTGAGGAGAAGAAGTACGAGCCCGTTTCGGCTTTGCAGAAGAAGAATCACCAGCCGCAGACCTCTTCCCAGAAGAGCGAGTAGCTCGAGGAAGGACCACTGGCTGCTAAGGAGCATATTGCAGGACGGGTTCTTTTTCAGAAACCCTCGGCAAAATAACTCGGACCTCCACCACTGCATGGCTAGCGGTCGAAGGAGCCGGAAGAGGAGCAATCTCTCCATCAACGAAGAGAGACGCATCTACATTAAAATTCCTGCCAAAAGGCTACAAAAATACAGAAACAAGTCAGAAACAATTCAAAAGCACTAGGAAGCATAAAAGGACAAAAGGCAATCAACTTACAGCAGGTGGTGACTTGGCAGCAGAATATTCAAAACCAATCGTCGGGACCACCACGGCACCCTTCAAAATCTTCTGAGGCGCAAAAGCACCTCGTCATCGGACAACTCGGTAGTGGCTACCATCCGAGATGGATCTTCAGCACCAGAATACTGAAAACCAAAATGCTCCCTAGCTTTCAAAGGCTGTACTCGGCGACGAAGATAACAAAGCCCGACAAATCGTTCTGCTTCAGATATCTAATCCTATCAAAGAGCGGTTGAAGCAGCAACAAGTTGGTAGCGCTAAGCTGCTCTTTTTCCCACCGATCATTAGGAACAGGCGGGACTCTGGAGTAGGTTTCAAGGGCCGGGGCGCCAACACCACCATCTAGATTCCCAACATAAAACCACTCGGAGCGCCAATCCTTCACAGACTCAACAAGATCATACTCAAAAAAGTGGCTCGACTTATGCCCCTGCCGAAATTGAATCCCACATGCACCAAGGGTGTGGAGAGAATCCGAGCGGGGCTGCGTCTTAAGACGAAAAAGAAATCGGAAAAGATTCAGAGAAGGGGGGAATGCCAAGGAAAGTTTCACAGAAGTGGATAAAAAAAGAAAAGATGAAGGATCCCATTTGGGGTGAGATCATGAAGAGAGGTACAGAAATAGCGGAGAAATCTATGAAGGAAAGAACACGTCGGGAGACAAAGCCCGGTGCGGATAAAAGAGACAAAAGAACAATCTCCCGGGGACGGGGGGCAGGGAACACGATGCTCACCGGGCGTGGACCAACCCCAACCAACTCCTTGGGCGGATCATCCCCCACTCCTCCAACTCAACCGGATGCTTCTCTGGGTAGTCGGCCGGGAACGATTTAAATCGTCGCCTTCATTGCGACAAACTTAGGATTTAGGCTGTTCGTCAACCTCCTCCTCGAGAAACAGGCCTATCGAAGAATCGGCTTCTTGCTCGCAGTCTTCTTCCTCCCCATACAACGGCCAAGACTACAAGAGCTAAAGCAAAAGCAAGAGGCAAGGGCGAGCAACGAGATCGGGATTTCTCTCTAGGTTTCAAGATGCGGAGGCGGAGTGAAGGAGAAGAACAGTTACCCCAAACCCCCAATTTATAAGGTAGAAAAAGGCCTGGCTTAGGGCCCATTCAACAAAGCAACGATAAAAGGCCAACGGATACATGGTGTAATAACGGAAAGGCCCAGTAAAATCCAGGATAACGGTCTCTATCTCGTCACTGGCTAACGGTAACATTCTGAACCGTTACAAAGGTGACAAAAGACCCAGCACCACTGAAGCCTATGGTACCAAAACATTTCGGCTCGACGACAGACAACCAGTCTTATCAAAAAACAAGTCGGCTCAAAGACAACCAGTCTTATCAAAAACAAGTCGGCTCGAAGACAACCAGTCTTATTAAATAACAAATCAGCACGAAGGCAGACAACCAACAGATACAGTTTCAAACAACTCAGACTCAGATAATAATTCATGCTCTCATCAAGATACAAGGATACAAGTCTTACAAGACCCATCGAATTCAGAAGAAAACTAAAGCAACAGCTACAAGGAACCTAGTAGAATTCTGCCATAGAAAACAATTACGCAGAACCCCAGACCACCAAGGTGATAGCCATTGCCGACCCAGACTACCATTGTGATAGTCGTGGCCGAGTAGATCCAAAGCAACCTAGATACACCAACACAGTGCATCCAAGATCGCCAAAAGTAGCACTGACTTCTCAAGCATCACATCGGGCCTTTCCAGCCACAAGTTGAATCGGACCCCATGTGAACAAGAGGGCTCCAGCTCTGCGTTGGGCGGTCGCTGATTTGTACCGGACAGCTAGAGGACAGTGCGGCTCGGCAACCCTCCCACGCAGAGCATATATCTGGCAGAGTGGAAAAGAAGAACTGAGACTGCAAAATGGCCCAGCACAAGGCACATCTCAAGACTTCTTCTACCTACCAGAATGAGCCTCCAATCACAATGCTACTCCGGGATTAGTCTGCCTCTAATCCCTATCTCAAGAATTCTTCTACCACTAAAAAGACCGTACTGGAAGAAAAGGAAAGAAGCCCGGGGGCTGATCCATCTCACAAACAATCATCCTCACAAGAATAGAAGGCAGCAAACTTCAAGGTCCCGAAAGACCATCAAGAAAGAAGACCTATTTATAGGACAAGATCGGCGTATATGGACCAAGTCCACCAAGACAGAAAAACACTGACAAGACTTAAAAGAGGACAGTAAATAGTGCAGTAATGGAGCATATCCGGAGAATATCTCCTCGTAATAAAAGCATACAGCCTTCACTGCACCAGCTGCCAATGCCCAGCCATAAAGAGGAAGACATAAAGCTGCAGTAAAAGAACAAACCACCAAAAGAGAGTCATGAGCCTTGGTCCAATCCCTGCACAGAAGAATTCGGAAAAGGCTTGGGGGCTACACTTTCAAATCATCATTCTACTCAAGATCCTCCAGTTCTTTGTCCCAAAAAGCAAGAGGCTCGGGGGCTACACTCATTGAGTGCACCTATAGGCGCACAATAATCAAAAAGCCATCATCCGACTACTTTTAAAGAAAAAGAACTCGGACAAAGGCTCGGGGACTGTAGGGTATACACCCTCAACTTTTTTCTAAATTTTCCAAGACCCTCCAGCTACTTATAAATAAATAGCAAGAGGCTCGGGGGCTACACTCAATGAGTGCACCTACGGTGCACAATGAAAAGGAGAAAAGACTTCAAAAAAGACCACTTCAAAGCATCACTCAAGAAACAAGTCGTCTCCGGAGTTCTACTTCGAAATGCTCGGGGGCTTGTCGATGTGGGACCAAGACGGTTCCCTAACAACATGACTACCGTTCAGACGGACCAACAAGACAGAGGCAAGAGGACCGCTTCCAAGTAGAAGACATCCTGTCCTAGTTAAATGAATAGAAAGTAACTTCTGTAATAGGAACAGAACTCTCTCTACTAAGTTCGACTAGGATTAGAACCAAAGCTCTGACTCCTTTCTCTCATAAAAAGGAGCCAGAGTGCCCTCTTTGTAACAAGCGACAGACAACACACAATCAGGCATCAATCCAACGCAAAAGGCCAAGGCCGACTGAAGTAGAGCTTTTACTCGACGATGAGGGCTCGAACCAGGATAAACCGAGTATCTCTTGCGTCAACCGCTGAGTTCTAGTATTCGCCGAGATCCGAATCAACTGCTACGGGAACCCCGTGGCAGGCTATCGGTGGCTAAACACCGACAGTTGGGTGAAACTTAGATTTGTTGTAGGACTTTGTTTTCTCCTTTAGCCGTACAATTAAGGGGTGCAAATAAGTAGCTTGACCTAGGCGTGTCTAATGGTTAGGTGTGGTGCACACTTATCAAAATTAGCGCTAGGCAGCTCTAGAATAGCCCTAAGATTGATTAGAGTCGAAGGCGTTCACAAAGTGTTTAAATCGGAAGCGAATAAGGGAATGTCTGCTGCATCGGACGCTGGCAGGATTGTCATCGAGCAGCATCGGCGTCCGGTGAGTCTGAAGTGATAAGCAGCAAAACGATGCTGCGCGCCGGACACTCAAACGCCGGGCGTCGGACGCTCCGATGGCGATCTTGTAGCGTGCATTCACCTGAGCTGCGTCGACGCCGCCTGGTGGAGCATCGGGCGCTCAAGCGGTGCGACGCTATGCAGAGAGGTCTGCAGTGGGCCTTAGGGGCATTGGACAAGTCCGACGACTGGGCACAGACGCTGTCCTTTGCCAAGTACAAAACCCTAACGGCTAGCGGGTTTGAACCCATCGGACGTGTCCGATGCCTAGCATCTAAGCGTCCGATGCCCCACAGGGACTATGATTGGAGGGTAATGGTTGGGGCTATTGGTATGGCTTATACATACCTTCCCACCTCCCTCCATGCTCTCTCTCTCGGCCATTTGATCAGTTGAAGCAACCATTGGAGTGCAAGGGAAAGCAAGAGCCTAGTGAGGTGTTTGTGATTTGAGAATCAAGATTAGCAACCTCATTAGTGATTAGAGAGTGATAAGTGTGCATCCATCTTCCTCATTAGACTTGTTTTTGTGAAGTGAGAGCTTGTGCTTATTACTCTTAGTGATCGGCATCACCTGGACGGCTTGGTGGCGATTGGGAGCATGGTGATCATCCGGTGGTGATTATGGATGACCCATCTCATCTTGTGAGCGGTTTTAGGGGATTCACCGCGTTGGAACGACGAAGAATCATCTCATAGAGAGCACTTGATCTTTGCGCGGATCAAGGGGGAGCTACACCCTTGCACGGGTGCTCCAAAAAAGGACTAGTGGAGAGTGCCGACTCTCCGATACCTCGGAAAAACATCACCGCATTCCTCTCCCTCTCTTTACTTTGAGCATTTACATTCTCACAATTACTTCATGTCTTTATATTGGTAGAATTGCCATGCTAGAGTAGGGTTTGGAACCTAGGGAGCATAACTTTTGTGTTCTAGAGTCATAGAGACCACACTTAGACACTAAGGGTGAAATGGGCTAAGCGTTAGACTTTTATCGTTGCGATTAAATTTAGAAGAGCCCAATTCACCCCCCCCTTGGGCATCTTGATCCTTTGAAATAGGTTTTGCTAAGGGACTAGTAAAAGGTAAATTTAGAGGAGTTGTTGACAGTGGATAGCGTCAATATTTAATAAATTAATAGACACGAGAAACACATGAATATCTAGAAGCCTAGGGTTTTATCTGATAATTTTTATGAGTTTTGGTAATTTATTAATTTCTATGGATTATTCTAGAAAGTGGCAAAAAGGACTAAATTACCAAAATACATATTAGAATTATCCGCAGACCCATATGAAAGTTGAAAAGCTCTATAGCTACAGGTAAAATAAGTAAGTTTGAAAGTTAGAGCAGTTTTGTTCAATCTAGAGGAAAGTTTTTTATTGAAAGCATGTGTAGTTACAAAGAGTAAAGCATTGTAGCAAATCCTGATCTGAGCTCGTTAATAGGTTTTGCTAAGGGACTAGCAAAAGGTAAACTTGGAGGAGTTGTTGACAGTGGATAGCGTCAACATTTAACAGATCAATATAGACATGAGAAACACATGAATATCTTGAAGGCTAGGGTTTTATCTAACAATTTTTATGAGTTTTGATGATTTATTAATTTCTAGGGATTATTCTAGAAAGTGGTGAAAAAGGACTTAATTATCAAAATACATCTTAGAATTATCCGCAACTCAAGAATACTCCACCGAACTCTAGAAGCATCCAGAAAACATCGTAGCGAATGGGAGGCGGGGGCTGATGTCAGGTAGGGCCGCCGGCACCTCCTGTGGGCCCCACCTTTCATCTTCTGCGAGCACCTTCCACCGCCTTTGAGGATCAATCTTAGCCCTCCGTAAGGTTGGTTTTGATCTAGCGGACGATGTGCATCCCAATCGGGCTATAAATATAGAACCAGCACCCTAGGAAAACCCTAATTCATTCAATACCTCATTCAAGTCATTTGGTGATCAAGTCATCCGAGCTAAGAAGGCCTAGTTCATCCCGAGCCTTTCTAGTTTATAGTTTAGCCTAGTTAGATCTAGATTAGAGAAAGTCAAATTCTTTATTAATCTAGGATTCCCCGAAGTTGTCAAGAAGAGAAGAGCTCGATATAGTTCTTAAGCTCTTTTTTTGCTTCTTGTAATATCTCGTGCATTTATGCGATATTGTTCTTCATTATTATGTTATTGATTACATTGTTCATTGTCTACTTTTAATATGTCTAGTATAGTTAGTTTGCTATTATATTTATGCACATGTTCATATAGCGCTCATCTATTCAATTGTATGGTGAGTGGTAGGTTGTATGTAGGCATGATGCCTAGATGCATAGCTTTGTAGACCTTCCCCCCCATACGGTTGTGTCGGGTCATGAGGTAGATCGTGGATGTGACGGATCCATTAAGTCCTTTGTAGATCTTCCCCATACAGTGGTTTGGTAGAATGTGATTGTCAAGTTAAGAATATATTCGTATACATAAGGTTTCTATACTCATCTTATCCTGTTCATGGCTCCATTGTATTTGAGAATTATAGTAGTATTACTTAACGATGATTGTTAAACATACTTGCACTAAAAATGAAGTAGCCTTGATCTGTAGCTAGAATACATAGGAGTTATTTCTCTATATTTAGGCTAGATGACGTTAACATGCTAGATTGCTCGAGTGAATTAGTAGTATTTTATTATAATTGATCATATTTATCATTTATATATATCTTTTATCTTGTGACATATTTCTGTTTTTGAGGAGAGTTTGATATCGGCTACATCTCTTATTCACCGCATATAAGTGTTATCAATACTATAGATAGATTATTAGTTTAGCCGCACCTTCCCAAAGGTAGAATTATAAATGACAACTGTAATACTCTAGGCAAAATGCTATAATGGTATAATTATTTGTCCGCTTGCAGAAATCAATCTTAGTTTATATTCTCTATTTATTTCTTCGTCTAGTCACATAAAATGATAGATTTAGTGCCATCATTTATTCCTAGCTATATAATTAGGGATGACAATCTAGTTCCATGCTCGGGAGTAAAGTTAAGAGATAGGTGGCTAGTTGCTAAAGACAAGTTAATCAAGACCATACATCTTGTAACGTTATTATGACGCTATGAGATATCAACAAGCATTTTAGCGCCGCTGTTTTATAGACAGGATTCGTCTCTATTTCTAGTAAAGATGTTAGAAATGTCACTACTACAATAAAATTATCGCGGGCGGTGCTTTTTCATTTATGGAGGCGAACAGAGGCAA